>RJWH01003880.1:0-98487 GCA_004363575.1 Solenodon paradoxus | reverse complement strand
AAAAGGTGGGAGGAAAAGTTGAGGAGAAAGAGAGGAGCCAGATTGTGAAGGCTCTTGAAAGTCTGTCATTTGGACTTTATAGAGAAGAATTTGAGTATGAAAGGAACATGACTTGACTTGACTGAGAGAGAGACAGAGAGAGCGAGAGAGAGCGCCCTGTCTTACTGACATCTTTTCTTATCAGGACACTAATCCCATCATGAGGTCCCCACTCTCATGATATACTTATCTCCAAATATATGCATTTGGGGGTGGTGGGACACAATTCAGTCTCTAGCAAATATTTTAGTCAAAGGAGTATGGAATAGACAGAATTCTGGTTTTGAAGTGTCCTCCTCCATTGGAGGGGAAGGGGGAGTAGGATTGGGGAAGGGGAGGAAAGGAAAGGGGGAAAGAGAGGAAAGTATTATTTAGCTAGTTGTTCATTTTGGTTGTTGTTCCCCAAACCCCAGATACCAGATTATCAAACTCAGATCCTTGAACTTTACATGCACTGTGCTGGCCAGAGCCACAGAGGTAATGCCTGAGCCCCCAGAGCACACCTTGAATTTTCCTTTTGACTGATGTGTTATAAAGGGGGTTGAAGAATATATGCAGGAAAAAAAAACAGTTACGAGTCTATTTCAATAGTCGTAGTGAAAGACACGGAAAGTTTGAAACAGCTGCATTGGTAGAGATGGAACAAAATGAAACATTTCTAAATATTTAGGTGCTAAATTTGGTAGACTGTGATAATGGACTTTATGTGGTGCTTCAGGAGGGAGAGTCAAGAACAACTGCCAGGTTTGGGGTTGTGTAATCGAATGGATATGACATCAGGGCTTGAGGTAGGAATCAAGTGATCGGCAAGTTTATACAAGGCATCTTGTTAAATGCCACCAGCAATGCAGAAATAACAATAAAAATAGTCATCATTGTGTGAGCAGTGTGCATGGGAACCACTGTACAGGCACATTACCAGTGAATATGCTTCTCAACCCCCACCTGCTGGGATGAGAAGATGAACTCGCTGTTAATAGTCTGGTAAAATGAACAGTGCAGAATACATCCAAAGGAGAAGACTATCAGAGAAGACAATGTGAGCAGGGAAGCCATAATAGATGGGAACTCAAGCTGCGATTTGTGTACAATTTAACTAAAGTTCTTGGGAATCAGGTCTGGAGTGGGATGTGGCAGCCAGGTACTAGAGACATAAATATGATTCCATCAGACATTTCATTAGAAAAGGTGGGAGGAAAAGTTGAGGAGAAAGAGAGGAGCCAGATTGTGAAAGCCCTTGAAAGTCTGTCATCTGGACTTTGTAGAGAAGGATTTGAGTATGAAAGGAACATGACTTGACTTGACTGAGGAAAACCTGTCGAGCAACAAGCAGGCTTGAGTGCCAGAAGCCAGCTTAGTAGCATTTGTGTTTTACAGGGAAGAGGTCAGAGACCTGAGCAAGATCCAGGAGGAAAAATCAACATGACTTAGTTTCACAACATGAAAATGGGAGACTGAGCCAAGCAGGGCTGAAGTTTTAGGAATGAAATTAAGGGAATGGCTGTTTTGAAATCAAAATCAGAGGGAGATGAGGAAGAGGAGATTCATAAACTTATGATCGGCCATTTATGTGAAGCTTAATATTAAAGATACTGATCTTTAAAAATGACTTTCTGCCTGTTTGACCACAGACTGTTTCAATTTTCAGAAAAGATTATAGGAGATTAAAAAAACTACCACTTATGATAAATGATTTACATGGGATGTAAAAGAGCATTTTATAATTATGAAATTTCAGAGAAATAAAGCATCATCGCCTAAAAACCAGACAAACCTTTGTTTCTGATATGTAATTGGCAAAATCAAAAGAAATCATGTCCTTCCATCCTATGACTTCATGGCAGATGTGCCACACAGTTGTTTATAAACAGTAGTAGGTGGGGTTCAGCCTTCGAGAGGAATGTTCCCTGCTGGGGTCTGGTCATGTACTTATGAGACTTAATTTTTGTTCCCCTTCAAAATACTGTTTCGGGGAAGGAAAATGTCTGCTCTCGGTGTGTTCCGAGTGCCATATGGTTTTTTCCAAAGCATGCAGGAGGACTGTGCACAGGAGAGAAAAAACAAATAATCCTACTGGCCTTTCCAGTTCTCTCTTCCTGGTGAATTCCGCCTCAAGTAGACCCTGCTTGGAGGGGTGATGCTGGTGGTGCCTGTTGGCTCATGGTCCATGTGTGTGCAGCTGTGCACATCCTCCTGTAGTCCTGCTTCGTTAGTGACAAGAAGGACCCACGCACAGCACTTATCAGATGGGACCGGAGATACTCCGGGCTCACCTAATCCTCTCGTGGGTGCCAAAGACATACAAGGGCAGTCTAGGGATCATGGTTATTGTTTGGAATTCCATAATTAAAGTCCCAATGGCCTGAAAACTTAGAGGAAAGATATGTGGGCTCCAGTGATTACCCACCGCAAGAGCAGCTGTTTGTTATACAGGAAGTGTGCGAGCTAGAGGTAGAAGCCTGTTTGGATTGTGAATTTGCTCTTGGGCTCACACATTCTTCCTCATTATGGACATCACGTAAGGGTTTTCCTTGCCATGGCAGGCATGGAACCGTTCTTCCTCTAGCATACGTGTGTGTCTGTGTGTGTGTCTGTGTATGTGCATGCAGATACATAAATGTATGTGTGTGTATATATATATACACACACACACATATACGTATATGTATATGCATATGCATATGTGTATGCTTTGTCAAGTGGGATAATGACTTCAGTTTCATGCACCACCTGGATTTCTTGCGAATCTGCGGAGTTTTGCATTTTCCCAAGTGCGGGCCATGCACTGCAGCCAGCCCGGGGCTGGCTGGCTTCAAGGCTGTCTTCCTGAGCGACCCCTTTCCTGGGCTCTGCCAGTTAGGTCCCACTTTGTCTGGGTGCTGTGATTGCTTTCTCCTGAGAGGGAAATTCCTCTTTCATCAGTATGGAAGCACTGTTTTCACACACTGCAAGTGCTGTGTTGCTGTGTCAGTCATCCTATGAGGGCCAGTTTCAGAGGAGTAAGGCTGACGATCTGGCTGGGGATTGGCTGCCCAGGGCGGGGAGGGATTTGTCGGAGGAAGAGCTGCAGCTTTACAGCAACAGAGTTTAGCCTGTCTTTGCTTCATCATCTGAAGGCAAAATTTTCCAGCTCCGGCAGACGGCTCTCAGAGTACAATAAACTGGGAACAAGAACTATTTACATGGAAATTTCTTCCTCAGGATGCACAGGAGAAGCCTGGGCCACTGGATGCTGCCAGATGTTCCTCGGGTTACTGTAAATGAGAAGGAGAGGCAGAGCTAAATAAGGTAGGAGGAACCCCCACCCCCCTTCTTCTTCTTCTTCTTCTTTTCTCTCTCTCTTTTTTTTTTTTTTTTTTTTTTTTTTGTGAATGTTTGAAGAGTTTGCTGCAGTATGGCAGTATGCTGTATTCTATGTGTGTAGACTCAGGGAAGGCAGGGAGAACGGATTCCACTAATTCAAATGTAATACTTGCAGGGGAGCCTGGAGTTTTTACGTAACATTTTGATCTGAGAACAAGAAATGGCAAAGCTGGAATCTCTGCCGCCTGTTTGGGGTTGAGACAGAAAATGAGTTTTTAGTCAAAGAATAGGTCAATTTATTATTCAACAGAAACCACTGGAATTCTTGGGAACATTCCTATTTTCTGGTTGGGAAATTTTTCTGGCTGCCATAGTTAGCTCTCAAATAACATAAAGTTTACATGAATCTTATTATTCGAAATCAGACATAATAAAGAGGGGGGGAAACCCCAACTTCATGGTAAACAGCCATTGATGGAATGTGTGGTGAAAAATACATCTATTTATTAGAAATGAGAGACCCAGCTCACCCTTCAATGCGTCGCCTTTCCTTGACTTTCAAAATCACACATTTAACAAGCTAGCAAGAGGCAGCTTTCTGACAAGTTTTCGATACTGTAGTTCAATGTTTATATTTCTTTTTTGGCATGTCTGAGCCTTTGTTTCCAGCTTAAAAGTGGGACCATTATATTCAAAAGCAAAGCTGGGTTAATAATGCTTACTGCAATTATCTGATCTTTATGCATTTTTAATGAGAACACACAGCCAGCAGGATCATTTAATGAGGGCGGGCGAGCTTTTAAAGCTGTGTTTTCATGATGCCCAAGCAGATCAACTTTCTGGCCGAACAGCACCAGTGAGAAATGATGGGGAAGATTTATTTTTAACACACTTGGCTCCAGAGAAGGAAAGGATACATTAGCTGAAAAATGTTGTCTGCCCTTTTCCATTTTAAATTTCGGCCAGGCATGAGGAAATTGCTTTTTTGTTAGGCCTTGGAAGCATGTGTTTACAATAAATGTGTAACATTTTTAGAATAGTTAGCAAGCACTGAAGCGAAGAGAAAAAAAAAAAAAAAAAAAATCTAACTTCCCTCACACCCCTGACCCTCTTGCATATTCAAGAAACACGACTGTCCTTTTTCAAAGACAAAGGTTCCGTGGAAAGATATGTCTTCATTGGGTAATGTGTACCTTTGGGGCAAAATAAAGTCAAAGAAAAAGAAGGCATTCTGACCATCTTTCAAGAAGATGAAGTTTCTGCAGCTCTCCTGCCTGTTTCGTGAGCAGCAGGCGAAATACTCCTTTAAATTAAAATACTCCTTTAAATAAACTGCCACGTAGATTCTTCTAGACCCACTGTTTTTACTTTCAAGGAGAAGTGCAGGACACTAGACCAGAACTTCTGACGTCATCGCCCAACTATTTCTGCTGTGTGTTCTTTTATTCGGGCTCGTGGAGAGGAATATTTCTTTATGTCCTGGCTGGGAACATTCTAACTCCCACTTGGCAGCAGTTATGTCTTCATATTTTATCTGGTGCTTTCGAAGCCCCGACCCATCTCCCGTGTAAATAGGACATCTTCCCCACTTGCCTCTCCCCAGGCCTGGGCAGGTCAAAGCAGGTTTTCTGCAGGGCACTGGCAGTGTGGGCACACAGCCTGGGGGAGCCCAGCTCGCCTGTGCTTCTGGCTCAACTTCCCCTCCGTGCAGCCCAGCACAGCCACCTGGGTGGACAGTTTTGGTGGCTGGCTTCCCAGTCCCCCCTCCTCCGCCTCAGAGCCACTCTTTAGGACCCGGGTGATGCCACCAAGTTGGTTGTCAGGGTGGGAACAGCTGTTTTTATATAAAGATCCCTACGTCCCAGCGTAGAGGGGCTGAAGCCAGGGGAGTTCCAGCCAGGAGGCTGCTGATCTCATGTCACAGGTGGTACCCTGGATCCCAGCTATCCAGGGGTGCTGTTTTTTAAGAAGGCGTTTTGTTTTGTTTTGTTTTGTTTTCAAGTAGGAATTTCCATTAGAACAATCTGGAGTTCTTGGGGAGTTCGCAGTTCTAGTTTGTGTCCTTCTGATCGCTGCTGTGGCCTTGACCGTCACCCACCTCCATTTTTCTGTCTCTTCCTAGACTGGAATAATACTTGCTGCACGAACCCGCCCTCCCCTGCCTAAGGCTGGCATTTCCAGAGGCCTTGACCTTGTACCAAAAAAAAAAAAAAAAAGTTGTTTGTCTTTTGGTACAATGAGCTATTTAAAGTACAAAAGGGTAAAACCTCAGCTTTCATGAAAGTGTTGGCAAATGTCTTAGGGTATGAAGATATAAAGTCATTTAGATAAAACCCTTCCCTGGACTTCGTGCTCATGTACATTTTCTAGGGAGATTTATCCTGAGACAAACAGACAATTTCCGAGGAAACCAGCACTGTTGCTGTGAGCTTCAACCCCATCGATCAGGCGCCACGACTAAAAGCTGAAGAAACCGACTCTTGCAGAGATAGGCCCCAGAAGTGCCCAAAGCGTTCAGTGCCCTTTTTGCTTGGACTTTGATCTGAAACTGGTGAAAGTGGAGTGAAGAAGAGGGGGAAATTAGAGGAAAGGAGAAAAATCGGCTTGTGAAACAAACTGGTTATGCAGCTTTGGTGGTTAACAGGCTGCCTTCTCTGGCTGGTTGTTTTAATTTGCTGTTGCTATGGTGAAAACAAATCAATATCACATGGCTCCCCGCCAGTCCCGCGCTCGGGGAAGCCACAGAAATCCCAGACCAGGGACTCACGATTGCCAGCCAGACCTGGGAGAGGAGGATTCAGATACTGAGCTTATGAGCATTCCTTCTGGTCGGCCGACCAGGTTCAGCCTGGCCTGCCTGTTCCTGTTTTCTACTGAGGCCGGGAGACGGTGGGCCGGAAGGCATGTTGACTCTCTTACCATTTTCCAAAAGGACAAGATGTTATCCATGGAGAAGTAGGTCGGTAGCATTGCAGGGGGGCCGAGGATCTGATGAATGAGAAGGGGCAGCTTGGTGGGTGGAGATAGAGTTTGGGAGCCTTTCACATCTCTGGGGACAGCTGCATGGCAGAGCTGGCAGGGATAGAAACAGTTGCTACAGTCACGCTAGGGAGAGAAAGCTGGCAACTCCGGGGGAGCCGGCAGCAGAGGAGGTGAGGGGTGCCCCGGGAAGGTAGGGAGATAAGAAACATCCCCACCAGCAAGAGGCTCAGTCCAAGTCCC
Organism: Solenodon paradoxus; assembly: GCA_004363575.1. Taxonomy (NCBI): domain Eukaryota; kingdom Metazoa; phylum Chordata; class Mammalia; order Eulipotyphla; family Solenodontidae; genus Solenodon; species Solenodon paradoxus. Next base: position 91,923 of record RJWH01003880.1, on the reverse strand, counting down.
TTCAAAGTCAGGCTGGGAGCACCGACCAGGGAGCCAGAGTCGACCGGGCAAAGGACACTTAGCTCTTCTCACAAAATCTGCCAGAGGCCTAGCAAGAAAAGAGAGAGGAAGTGGCCGTGAAGAGAAGCAAAGGTGTCATACACCCGGGCTTTCTTTCTAGAAGGGTTGGCTGAACCAGATGGGCACAGATGTCCATGACCCTGTGGTGCCAAGGAACTTGATATTCTTGCTTTCTTTCTCCCAGGAGAATGAGGCAGGAAGACTTAGCTGGGTTTTCTCAATTAGTTACCATACTGTTTATGCCTCAGCCTTCTACTCCAAGCAGTTGGGTTTTGTTTGTGTGTTTGTTTTTTGGTGTGTTTTTTTTTTGCTTGCTTTTTGATTTTTGTGCTTTTTTTTTTTTTTTCCTTCATGTGTGCAAGCTGTGAGTTGCAGCTGTGATAATATTCCTAGTAAGGGGTCCAGGGTGGCATAGTAGCGGCTGGGTCTGTGCATCCAGCTGCCGAGCTTTGTCTAGCGGAAGTGAGTCCCGCCTTGTCACCTAGCGCAAAAGCAGGTGTGAGAGGTAAGAGTGTCTTTGGAGAGCCTGGGCTGTGGGCCTGCTCTCCTCACCATAGCAGAAACTGCTTGGTTCCAAAAGAAGCCCCTAAACTTACCTTTGCGCTCCGACAAAGGATGCATTGTCTGGGAGGGAGATGGGGACCGATTGTCAGTCTGTCAGCAAGTGTTTATTAAAACACCTCTTGGGGTCCCTGGCTCTTGCTTTTTAGTTAGAAAAAGTTGATTACCCAAACTGACTCTGTGCAAAATAAAAGACAGATAGAAATGATGCAAAGTTGAGAGTTTCAAAGATGTTAGTGATAACATCATGACATAATGTGACACTGTTAATGAATCCATCATTAATTGTAGATTTGAGACATATGTGTGGTGGGGAGAATGAGAGAAGGAATTTTGAGTTGTCTATGTTTCTACGTATTTTTTTCACCTTGTAAATATTATTGAAATAGCATAAGGAGAGAAGATGTAACACATGAGAAAGCTACAAAAAATAAAAGAAAAGGTAGAAGACAGTTCAGAGCAATCTCAGTAAGTTGAGAGTCAGTCACCCGAGGTAATGGGGAACACAGGCACATAATTTTAAAAGCCTTAAACACCAGTCAATAAAAGGAAATCCTAGACCCTGTCCCACACTTCTGAGTCTCTGGGTGCCTAGTACCCCCCCTCCCCCTTCCCTCCCCTGTGCGGTTATCTCCCCATCCCCATCTCCAGCAAGAACACCTGATTCCTGACCCCAGAGGATTAAATTCCCCCACGCCCCTCCCTCCCCTTTTTTTTCCCCTAAAAGCCGAGTTACTCTCAAAAATCTCTCTCCCTTTTTAAAACACTAAGTTTTTGTGATATATTTTTCGCCTGATATCAAAATTAGTGTGTGTACTCTACTCACCGGCAGATCACTGAGTAAGGAAACGAGTTTGGTAGAGCTGGGAAAGGAGATTGAGGATGGAAACAAGTTTAAAGAATTCTTTTCTGTTATAGGTCTTGGTAGGCAGCTGGGCCCCTAGCAGGTCTGTCCTTCCAGGCAGCCAGTGGAAAGTCACGTGGCTGGACGGAGAGGAGGCAGGAGACAGGTCTCTGGTCCAGCTCCAAAGCCATCTTCAGGCGGGGAAGGGATACTTACAAACAAGATAAGCACAGGTCAGCTCACAACTGTCTTCAGAAGGATAATTAACATATGTATGGTTCCTTATCCTTCCCGAAGGGCTTTCACAGACACTGTCTCAATTAACAATTCAAACAGAGTTAAAAAATGGGAGCCTAAAGTTAGAGCACTCATCCTCCCAGGGAGCTGCTTTACAATTGGAGTTGAAGAACATGTATTCGTTTACTTTTTTCATTGGCTCATTGACTTGACTTTTGAAAAGGAGGGGGAATGTCTAAGTGTCCCTTGTCCATGTACACGTGTCTCCAAATGCTTTCTTGGACAGTGAAGGTGTTTGGATAAGTTGTCCTTGGGACCTCAGGCAACCTAGGTGTCCAGGCAGAATATGGCAAGAGATTGGTGGGCGTCACACTCTCAGCTCCGATGCTCAGAGGCAGTAGGGGACAGAACCTACACTGACCTTGTGCCCCAGCCCACTGGTAGAGAGATGAGTTTGACTGTGGACGGCTAGGAGATTCTTCTAGAACCTAAAATTCATGAATAGTTGTGAATGGGCTGGAGGACAAACCAGCATCAACAAGGAAACCAAATTCAAATTCATTTGCCCAGGAGAGCATTGCCTTGAATTCTCTTAAGTTTGCTAAGGTTGGAGCGGGGCAGGGTTGTGTTGTACAGGCCTGTGTGTTATTGCCTAGGTGTTTTATACACATAACTCATGTCATCTGAAACATAGAAGGATCTCCAAAACTTTGTGTTGTCCCTACAATGTTAGTGTTGGCAGATGGAAGTTCCTAGAGGTTCCATAATACACCCAAGATTCCACAGGGAGTACTTGGCAGAACCAGTATTTAAATTCAAGCTCATCAGACCCTCAAATTCTACAGACAGAACACACTCTTTGTTCAGCTGAGCAAATAAAACTGAGAAAACAATAAATATTTATTGTCAGAAAGAAGCAAAAATTCAAGATAGAGGTAGGAGGTCAATTATTTTAGAAATCTCAGATGTGTTTATATAGTTTCCATCATCCTGTGTTAATACTGAATGCAGTAATAATAGCAATGTCTTACTTGCATATATAATTTCAGTTTTTATGCTTAATCATCTCTTTTAATGGTCCAAGATCCACTTTTGGTTCCCATTTTATAAATTGAATATAAATTGGATTTGAAAGCAGTTAAGGGACAAAAAAGAGAAAGAAGGGGGAAAAAATGTGTTAAAAAATCTCACTAGCCAAAGAGTGGAAAAAATAGACTTTAAAATTATAGGAAACTGTACATATATTTAATGAGATAAAAGTCTTGAAATGAAATTACAGCACAGTCTGACTTGGAGCTTTCTTGTCATGGACCTTGCATCGTGGGGTTGAGCCCAACCCAAGCAATTTTGGGAAGACAGTAATGTTTTTAATTAAGATATTGAATTATTTTAAAAATCTATAAATTCCTGGCATCCTACATGCAAGCTTCAATTAATCAGCTAAAAAGTATTGGTGAAGCCTATATTATATCAATGATTTACTACTTGTGATTTTAAATGCTCTAGGAGTTTAGAAAAATAGAACTCCATTTGGGTAGAAGGAATAAATATGGCTTATGGAAAGAAGATACTTTCCCTAGCTCTGAATGGATATTTTGTCCAAGTCAGCGTTGCTAAAACAGGATGTCTATGCCCTAAACCTAAGGCAAGATCATTCAGTCGATAAAGGAAAGAGCTAGTTGAACTTACATCTCATATGTTAGTTAACTCACTTAAAATGGGGACAAAAGGTGATTTTCTGACCATTAAAAGAGATAGGTAAGCATATGAATTGAAATGATAGATGCAAGTAAGAGATTATTGTTACACCCAGCATTTCCATTTGACTCATGCGTGTCAGTGTTCATGTTAGGTAAAGAATGATGTAACATATCAGTATTGTTATGCAAGTGTAACATCTATAAGTAATTAGTATTATAATGGTTGTTACGGCTCAAAAGTATTTTCTGATAAGGGTTATACTAAAACATTTGGAAAGGACAGTAGTCAAAAATGAGGGAAAGTAAGGCCATCTCAAGAAGGAGAGCAATACGATATGATGTAGCAGCAGCCAGTGTGGAGACTTGACTTTGAAGAATAGGAATTACTTGTTGGGGACCAGTGAGGTTAGATTCAGAAGGGGAAGTCAGAATAGGGAAGCCCCAAAGAGTCCTGACAAAGACTAATTTCATTATCTGTACGATCAGGTCTAATACTTGATAGGGACTGGGACTTGTAAAATAGGTATTAAAAGTGAAGCCAAGGCCAGGAAATGTTTGCAATATTCCAGGAATGATGTGGGAGGAGTTGGATTAGATTGTTGCTATGAGGTTGAAGGAGAAAGGGCAAATCCAAAAGGCATTTTAAAGGGGAAATTATAGAAGCCAGTTGGCTTAGAGGAGCCAAAATGACATTGGCTTTTTCTAGCAGGAGAGCTGTCCTTGGAACCGAAGCCAAAAATGAGGGAAGATGGTAGAAATAACCAACCAGTGAGAACTGGGTTGGGGGAGGAAGGAAGATGATGTGTTGAGCTCTGGTAAAATGGTGGTGTTAGTAAATCACGGGATGGTCATCCAAGTGAGATCGCCCATAGACTTCTGACAGTGTGGGAGTATAGGGCCCCTTAGTCACCAGACTGCAATGTAAATTGTGATGCACCTGCTTTGACGCATAGTTGGAACCAAGGGTACTCATGACTCCAGGAAGCAGGGAGATAAATGGAGAGGGCAGGATGGTCAAGAATGAGCCTTGGGGAAGACAGCCAGGGTCCTAGAAGAAAATAAGAATAGCAAAGAACTGGAGACTTAAATACCCACAAAGGAGTCCAATTGTCAACCAAGAGTTGAAAATCCAAGATTTTTTACCACCATCTCAGGGCTCCCTTGGGAAGCCACTGCCATCATCCATTCAGACTCTCTGACATAAGCGATCAGACCATGGTCTTCTTGGAAGTAAATGTGGGTTAAAACCACAGAATCTGGGACGCGTAAGGAAATTTCTAGCTGTATCTTTCATCTGTACAACTGGCTTAAAAAAATGCTGTCCTCACTAATAACCAAAGAGAACGTGTAAGACTAGTAATTATCAAGACTTCTGTGTCTTTATCTTAAAATAGCCATTTGGGGTGTTATTGATTAGGATAGTCATTCCAAAGTGATGAGAGCTGTTATTGAACATTTGTTGTCCTTTTCCCAAAGACCTAGGGGTTCAGCATTCCTTGATCTAACCATTCTCAATTGAACCCATCCGTTAGGACTACTCTGAAGAAAATGAGAATGTACTTAATGCATGGAAATAGTTGGTGGCTTTACCTCAGATACCTACAGTGAATAAACCAGAGCGCCATTTTCAAAGGACCATGTACATTGTGATTCCATGGGCACCATTACTTGGGGGTTTAGTTAAAAATGTAGACTCTGATTCTCTAGATGGGGATGGAGCCTGAGGGTCTGCATTTCTTACAGACTCCGCAATGATGGAGACACTGCTCAATTGTGAGGCTCTAGAACACAATGGGGCTTTGTCAGCGTGAATGTCACTGGTGCCAGATCACTGGGTCTGGGTGGCTTTAAAGGCGAGATCTGTAGGGCTGGGGCCAGGAGCTCCCTCCCCAACACAGTTGGCTTTTCTGGGCAGCTCAGGCTCAGGGTGGAGCTGAGAGTGAATTGACTTACCCTAGGAGCCTTGCAGTGAAACTTCTGTAGTTGAGGGCTGAAAGCAGGGCCTTCAGCAAATTCTAGCAGCTCTGTGTTCACAGATAGCCTGTGTGTGACTGTCCCTGCATCTGCAATGGCTCTCTGCTCTGTGGACTCAGACTCTCACCAGTTCCCCGAGAGATGTGAGCACTGCCTCCAGGGAAGGCTAGTATGTTTGTTTACATGTCTGCTCTGGAGAGGTTTTTTCCTACAGAATATATGTGTTCTAAATTGCCCTTAAATTCTTTTTTCTCTAGACAGTGGTCAGGACTGGAGTCTGTGAGTCTGACATGCTTACTCCAGTCCTTATACCCCCAGTGGATGAGTTCAAGGAGCTCTGACAAACACATCATTTCTCTAAGCTGTAGATAGTGCCATCGTGTCCTCATTCTCTCCATGGAAGAAGAACAGAAAGGAAGCGTTATATGCAGTTACAATTGCATTTGTTTAAAAGTGCTGGTTTTAAAGTCTTGCTATGTACCTCAAGACATGCTTGGAAATGATTGCTGTGGAAAGGAGCAGTCTAAGTGAAATGTCCAGGGCTGACTGTGTCCAGTGTCGTATCTGATGTAAGTCTTGCATCACCATTTGTGCCCATCTGTCTTCCCTCTCCTCCAGAGCTTCATTTTTCTGTGTGTCACACATGTGGACTCTCTTTCCTAAAAGCCAGGCATCTAGCTAAACTGATTTAGAGGACGTCATCCTTGCCCAGATGCCCATTTAGCCCAGACACAGATGGCTGGTATTTTTATGCATTTTCAATTTACCAATAACCTTTTAGGAATGAAAGGGAACAAGTGTTTATTAAACTTATTGAGTGCCTACTAGAGGCCACACCCTATTCTGAGAGCTTTACATAAATCAACTCAGTTAAACCATTCTATGAGGAAAATGAAGCCAGAGAGGCCCGGTTACGTGCCAATATCACACGCTGACAAATGACCGGGCAAGGGAGGAGGCCTCAGTTGTGGTCCTCAAATGCCTTGATCTTTGCCGAGGGTGCTTGCTTGGAAGTTGCACACAAAAAAAAAGAAAGCGGGGTGGGTTTGGATGTGCCCTGGTGGCTTAGTGGTTAAGTTCATAGCCTCTGGCTGATGCAATCCACATGCATCCTAAGGACCAATATGAGCAACTAAATAAAATGAAAATAAATGCTTCTTCCTCCCCTTTCTTCTTGCCTGCCTGCATACTTGCCTTCATTCCTGCCTGCCCTTAAGAAAGAAAGAAAGAAAGAAATGGGGGTTTGATTGAGAATAGCTCCCCTTGCATTTGCGTGAACCTTTACCAGAATTCGTGGAACAGTGACATAGAACAAACAAGCAATTTCTGGCACACTCTGCAAGGAGACTCAGTGCATCCCCAGGGTTTGAACACCATCGTCTCCTTTGTTTGTTGTGATGACTTGGCCTTTTCCTTACTCTTGAATGGGGTGTGTGTGTGTGTGTGTGTGTGTGTGTGTGTGTGTGTGTGTGTGTAGAAACTTAGCAAACGTGGGGCTCTCAAATTGGAAATACCTTAAATAGATGACATATGTAAAAGCTTATTACCAGCTGATCCACCGGAAGGGTGGACAGTGGAGGACATCTGGTGTTGGAACTCTGCTCCTGCCACCCTGAGAATCCCTAGAAATCCCTTTTCTCCTCCATGACTGCCCTCTTCACAGGCAGTGTGTTGTCTTTCATGATATCACCCATTCTCAGCCCAGGCAGGTGGGGGTTCTCTCCAGCTGCTCAAGGATCCTGCTTTATGGGGACACTAGCTGTACATGTGCTTTCTCTCTTGCTCTGCCTGTCCCCGAGGTAACCCAAGCTCTCTCCCTGGCCCAGTTCTCTCTGCAAGGCTGGATCTGCATCCCCGACTAAATGCACACACTGAGGCTCGGTGTCTCTGGGTTCTATTCACACCTGTCTCTGAGCTTCTAGGACTATTCATTACCACCCCACCCCCCTTAGGAAACCCATCATTTGAACCCTCGAGTATCAGCTTCCTGGCAGCCACCACAAAGACCATCCCCTCAGGAAACAAAAGCAACCCCTATCTCTAGAGTTGCCCTGTTTCTTTTCTTTAAAGTTCCCTGTTGCAACTAGGCTGCAATTAAGAGGCAGGATCAAAGGGATGAGCTGCCTTGGGACTGCTAGGACCCAGGGGAGCTTTGGTCTTTTTAACTCCTTCCTTCCCACAACGGGCTCTCCAGCTAGATCTTTGTTCCTCCCTCCCGGTGCTCAGGTGTCCAAACTGTGTGAGCTGTGGGGGGACATCTGAACCAGAGGACGGGGACGGCCTTTTCACGCTATGGGAGATTCTGAGAGCCCCCTCTCTCTGAGACCCACCCAACTGACAAAAACCACAAACATCAAAGGGAAGTTAGAAGGGACCCCCAGGTTGAACAGAGTCTGAGGGATTACCTAGCACACGTGGCTAAGTTCCACACAGTCCTGACGAGCAGTTTCTAATGGCCGCTTTCCACCTGTGTTGGCAGACCATCGTTACCCAAAGCGCGTGCAGGCCATAATATCTCACCAGAAAAGTCTTCCTTGTCTGAAATAAAGCATAACTCCCCATGACCTTCACCCCGCAGCCCTGTTGAGGCCTTTGGAGAGACCCCACACCTCTTCAGAAAGCAAGCCCCTTGGCATATTCTAGAGAGCAGACTGGCTTCTGCTGATGGGGCAGATGGCGCCTCCCTTCCCAAGATCCAGTGCTTTCATTTATGCATCCTAAGACACTCAGCGCGGCCCAGGCAGCTTTTCCCAGTGTTGACCCTTGTTGTCATTATTCTTGAACCTTGAGTCAGTCCTGGTGGAGAAAGGGGTGCTGCACCCCTTTTTCCCTCAGATCTGTTCAGTCTAAGCTCAGTGGAAAGAAGCTGATGGCTGGAGGTCAGTGGGGAGGAGCAGACATCTCCCCTGCTTGGCATGGATTGCTTTGCAATTGTCTTCTGCCTCAGCCTTTGGCTCTCAGTCCACTGGGGATACCTGACGAGATGTTGGGCATTGACTGGCAAAGCCCCCCACATGATGCATGATAGGAAGATAGATTTATATGTGTGTGCATGTTTATATACACACATAGAGAGATAATGATTAGTGTACAGACGTGCAGATTACAAAGAGAAATTAGTATATGTACAGATAGAGATAGGTGGCTAGGAATTCATATAATACTTACATATATTCTATATTTATAGAGATTTGTGTATGTAGTAAATGTATAAATCTCTATAAATATATGTACACATAGCTATAGATATAAGTGAGTATGTATGCAATTGTAATTAGTATAGATTTATATATGTGTTTATATACACATATATAAATAAATATACAGATGTATATATCTGTATATATCTGTATATATACAGATGCGCACGTATATTTAAGTTAATATACGTATAGATTAATATTTAGAGATAGGTAGATATATAGATTACTGATATATTACTGTATTTTTATATGTGAAATATATAATATATATAAAATATATAGATTCATGTATAATTCACTCTATATAAATACATGGGTACAGACTAGTTTGCATATATAACAGAAAATCTTCACACAGCTTGGATCCCACACTAGAGCAGTTTTCAGAGGTAGAGTACATACTTTCATTGTTCTTTATGTGTGAAATATATGTGTAAAAATATGACTACATGTATAATTCGATCTGTATAAATCTACAGCTATAGATGAGTCTATAGACATATATAACAGACAGACTGATAGGTGATCTTCACACAGCCTGACTCCCACCCTAAAGCAGTTTCAGGGATAAAGTACATATTTTCGCTTTTCTTTCTGTTTGGCTGGTGGTTTGGGGCTTGACAAAAGGGAGCTCGTTGTCCAGCAGCTCAGAGCGCTCCGAGTTTCTCTGTGGCTCTCAGCACAGACCTCAGCAGCTTAGCGACATGCTCCGCCATCAATAGACGCCAAGGTCACCCGAGGAACTAATTAATCCCAGCTCCAGTCAGCAGCAGGCCAGCTAACCTGCCCTCCTTCCTTGGAGAGGGAGAAACCAGGAAGGATTTCCCCGGTTCCACCCGGCCTACTCAGGGAGCAAAACAAAGAGGGTAGTTTTTCTTTGGAAAATTCCCAGGTTGACATTTAACCGAAAGATTCTCAGGTCCTGCTGGATTCACCAACAGCCTTTATTATTATTATTACTTTTTTTTCGTTTTTTTAATGCTAGTTTTACGAATGTCCCGAAAACCCAGCTAGCACTCTTTTTGCTTTGCTGAACATTTGCCTTTTTAATTAAAACTACAAATTTTCTGGCAGGCCACGAGGGATCATGTATTTATTCCCCGAGTTTGGGGAAAAATCCTTGTGGTCTTAACTGAAGACACACTAAATAATTGATCAGAAAAAGTCCTGGAGAGGAGAGATCATTTGGGGGAAGTATTGACAACCAATCACCCAACACGGGGAGTTGGAGACTGAATGACTGTTAGTTCCAGGAGCCAGGCTCCTGTTGGGTCCTGACTTCATTGTTCTGTGGCTCCGGGGTTTTTTTTGCTTGCTCTGATCTCTTCCTTCCAGCTTGATCTTTAGTGCAAAGTCATGGAAGAGTTCGGGCAAGGCCTGTGGGCTTGTCAGGACTCGGTACACAGCCCCTCTCTTGGAGTTAGGCAGTGGCCCCCTGCGTTTCCTCCCCGGGGTCTCCCCATCCCCCCTCAAGCTGCAAAGGCAGGAGGGGCATCAACCCGGGACTTCGTTTCCTGTTACAGTTTGGCAGAAGCCGGCAAAGCCTGGACTTAGTTAGGTGTGTGACACTCTCCATCTCGCTCACTGGTTAAAAACAGAAGAAAAAAAAGAAATCAAAACCATATGTTCAATACAATATCAGGTGTCTGGTGAACATTTTGCTATTAAATAATCAGCGTCAACCTATCCATATATCTGAAGGCCAGGGGACTAGGAGCGGGCCTGCCAGGCCCAGGCTGAGGCAGGTAGAGAAAGGAGTGATTCTGTTTGCTCCTTTGCTCAAAATGGCACGTTGCTGGAATCCTTCCAGCTCCTAATGGGGGAAGCAGAACGAGACTGCATTTACTGACTTATTTCCCTCCTTCACATATTCCTTCTTCCCCTCACATTTTCAGGATTGAAAATTAGAACCACTTTTCTCCTACACACAAAATTACTCCCTCACACACTTTTCTTGCCCCCCTCTGCTTTGAAATGGCAATTGCTACCAGAAAAGGCTTTTCTAAGATGACAGGCCGTTCTGGCCACAGTAGTCAAAGGGTTAATTTAAGCTGTAGCTGGCTAATCAGACCTAGTAGCTAGTGAGGAAAAAGAACCAGCCTGGGGTGAGGGGGGTGACTGAAAGTCCACCCAAGGGGGCTCCCAGGGTCTTGCTCATAGGTTATTTCTTGTCTGGGTCGGGGGTTATAGGAATGTGTCACTTTGGGAAAACTCAGTGAGCTGGACATGGATTCATGGTCTTTTCTGTCTTTTGTAAAGTTTTTACACTATAGCCGGCTACCTGGCATTGTCTATTACATGACAAAGGAAAAAGCCAGTCAAAATGCCTTCGTTGTTCCCTCATCTGGTCCCAATCATGCCTGTCCACCTCACCTGTTTACTCCTCACACTTTGGGCTCAGCAATGCGACCCAGTTCCCACTGGTAATCAGAACCCTGAAGGTTCCTGCATCTCCCCAGTCAATGGGAAGTCAGTACTTCAAACTTCAGAGTTGAAAGAAAGTATCAATCTGATGATGATGATGATGATGAAATCGCTTTGTCAGGCTGTACCCAAGGTCACTTTTCCCTTTCTGTTTTTATTTTTTTGCAAACACATAAAGCTTTCGCTTTTAGAAATTTTATTTTTATTTTGCATTCAAGACTGGTGAAAGGAAGGTACAAGCTGAGGACCACAAGTGACAGTGTCCTCTGCCCTTTCCTGCTGTGTAACCCTAGATTAGTGGGAGTCAATTTATGTCACAGTAGTGCTGCTTCAGAATAAAATACATACATATAGATAAGAATATGTGTATATATACATATATAAATTTATGTAGTCACATGCATGCACACACACTTGTACAACTTTGGGTTCTTACCATCCTTATAGTAAATATATATATACATATATATATATAAAAATGTGTGTGTGTGTGTATATATATATATATGTGGGTATATATACACCCACATATATATATATACACATATATACGCAAGAATCCCAAGTTTAGGTTCTCAACACGGATGAACCCTTGGCTCTGGGCTCTGCTACTTAGACAAACAGAAGTTGCCATATTGTTGGAGCTCTGATCTCCTGCTGGGCACAAATCAAAATGGGTACCACCCCTCAGGGCTTTAGAAAGGTTGGTGAAACAGCAGATTTCAGGGCCCTCCCACAGTGAAAGGCCCCTGTATCAAAGGAAGGGTCTGGTTGCTGTTCATTTAATCTTCACCTGCTCTATCAGGGAAAACCTGTTCTCCTTAGCCAGGTTTTCTTGCTAATAGAAAAATGTGCAGCAAAAAAAGAATACTGGTAAAAGGTCAAGGAAATCTGTCTTACATTTTCCTCATTTCCTCCCCCCACCCCTGGAATTTGTACTCTACAATAACAGGTAAAAATGTGTGAATAGATGGCCAGGCAACCTAATCCGCCAGGGAGGTGTAAGGTGTCTGTCAGTAATTTCTGCTTTCCTGGTGAGCGGGGAGGACTTCCTGGAGGAGACAGCCTCTGTGTAGCCTTCAGAGAGGGGCAAGAGCACGTGCATGCACTGGAGGAGCCCCCGTACAGGGTCCCCTGGAGCGTGGGCACAATCTAGGGTGCCTGTGGAGGCACAGCTAAGATGCTTGGCATGGGTCACCCTGTGAGGCCCCTGAATGCCGAGCCATGGTTTTCAGACTTTCTCCCGGGTGTAGAGAGAGGTTTGCGAGCAGGTGAAGGGCGGTGTCAGACTCTGCCTGGGGAGATCCTTCTGTAGCACCAGGCAGTCATGGAAGCGTGCATGGTGATGAGATTCAGGCAGGAGGAGTGTGTCAACCGTGAGGCAGCTTCCTACGAGCATGGCCAGGGAAACTGAGGCCGGGGAAAGGAAGGCCATCGCAGGGGACCTGGGCAACAAACATGCATGATGCCAACAGCAGAAACAGGCAGAGGGCTGTGCAAGATCATGAGGGTGCTTTAGTCACAAGAAGTGGGGTGTGAAGTTGGACTGTCCTCTTTGACATGTCTGTGGTTCTGGATTTCTTTAGCGGCAGAGCTGGAGGTATTTAGCGGGATTTATCCATAGAAGTACTGGAAATTCTAAAAGGAGTTGAGGCAGCCAAGGAAATGACTGTGGTCGAGAAACTGTGTTGATGGCAGTGCCCTGGGGGTTGCCTGCATTGAAGGGGATTTCCTAGCACACTTCCTAAAGTAGTACCTTTCAGAGAAGACACGTCGCCCTTGGAATAGCTGGTGGAGCTCAGAACCTCTCTCAGCCATTTGCTATGTCCTGGAAATAATACGGAGGGGTGATATAAAACAGAATTGTGTTAGTTTCCTAAAACCAGGTGATGACAAGAAATAATGCAGATGCTAAGGAAAGTGACAGATAAGGACTGGACCTGGTACTCTGACATGCTGAAGTTAAGACAGCACCCTTGACCTTTGGGTGATATCTTTGAGGGAGGTGACTGGAATGCAGATTGGCAAAGGGAAAAGGTTTAGGGAGTGTGGAATAGTTAGATCAAAGGCAGTGGGGGTCAGAAGAGAGAAGGAGGCTCTGGTAAGAAGACTGGGAAGGTCGGAGGAAGAGTGCCTGGGCTGGGCACAGCTTTTAGTTCCAGGAGGCTGCAAGGAATGGATGGATTGACAATACCAGAGAAATGGTTTTTGAAAATGTGTAGGAACAGGTTTGATTCTCCTACAATGGGAAAGGTGAAAATGTCAGTTGCATTGGAAGGAAAGTGGTAAATTGAGGTCCAGACACTTCTCCAGGGAGGGTCCAGAAGCGTTTGCATTGAAATGACCCTGCTCCATTCAAAATAACTATCATAGCAAGAGGCCAACATCCAGCATTGATACCGTCATTAATTGAAGATGAGCTTTGCCTCATTATAGGCTTAACTAAAGGACACCAACTGCTACTTCTTTCCAAAAGTCAATCGCAATGGTATTTGTTGTACTTTTGTTATTTTGCTAGTTTCCTTCATCTCACTGGGTTCAGCAAAAAGATAACTTATGAGCCTAACACTTTTCTCTTAATAACAAAAACTGCCAATATAGATGTCATATGTGGAATATTGTTGATGTCTCCTTCATGCAACAATACCTGTGCATTTGAATCTTGAGCCAATGCCTGGTAAGTAGGTGCTCAGTAAATGCTTGCAGAATGCAGTCGGATGATTGAACTGTCTTATTATTGAGATAAGCATTTCTAGAGGTGATGATGAGCTATGAGTCAGACTCAAAGAAACCTGGAGTCCATTATACACTCAGAAGTTTCCATTGCAGATGAAGAGAAAATGCATATTCACACACACACACACACACAGTTCCTCCCCCACGTCTGGGAAGTTGTACTTAAGAAAGACAGAGATACCAGCTAGACTCCAAATCCTTCAGCCAGTACTTTTTAAAATTTAAACTTCCGAGAAGATGTGTGACTGATGAACTGGATGAGCAGAGAGTCTTAGCAAAACGCATAAGCTTGGGGTTGCCTAACTTTTAAAATAAGTTTTAGTTGCTTAGTTGCTATAGTTATGTTGATTGGGCAGAATGGATTGATGCAGTTATTTATCCTTGAAGGCCACTTGAAAGCTAAGTTAAAAACAAGGATATTCACAGTTCAGGCCAGAATGTGCGATCAGGACAAGATCATATTTTCTCCACATTTGCTTCCCTACACAACTCCGACCAACCCCCCCGAGAGAAAGAAGTTGTGTTCTTTCCGAATTTATTTCAAAAACCCTCAGTAGTTACTGTGAAGGCTGTTCTCTTTTGCACAAACTCTTGGGACACTTGTTTGAAAAACAGATGAAAGCTTCCTTGGGGTGTGTGGGGTAGGGCCCAGCAGTCTACATTTATTGCAAGGACACACATGACTTGAGCACAAACGATTAGTAGACCTGCTATCACAGGAGTCAACTCACCATTCAAATCCCGAATTTAAATTCTGGATCTGCCACACACTAGCTGCTCATCTTCAGGCAAATTTTAAAACTTGTTTGAATCACAACTTTCTCAACTTTAAAATGAGGATAATAAAACCCACTTATCTGGGGGGTAATTAGGGTCACATGAGATCACCTTTGTAAAGAACTTTCTATAGTACACAGAATAAACCTTCAAGACATACTGTTTAGGATCTATTTCTCTGGGTGAACCTGAAACTCTGGGAAATAATTTCCAATACTTTGACGCACTAAGCAACTCCAGAAAGAGTAGGGACTTCAGCATGATTATTTCTGCAGTTTATTAAAATCTTGTTATCACTCACAAAGACATCATGGTTTTTGCAGCAAAATGCAAGGAGCTTTATATTCTACAAAATAGTTTACGTCAGATGCTTCGGAATACTTAACATTTTTCAGGGATAGTAAGACATTGGGACATATTGCCCCAAACTAAAGAAATATACTTGCTTTTGAAAACAGGCGAACTAGGCCACATTTGAAAAACGTCGCAGTGTATGTGTGACCCTGGAGTACTTGACCCAGCCCCATGATAGTCCAGACCTGGAGCCATTCGCTCCCCATTAAAGCTGTTTTTAGGTCAGTCAAGCAGATGGCAAGTGGCTCACATTGGGTCCAAGCTCCTGCACTGAACTTTTGGAAATGAATGAATGAAGGAATTTCCTCTGAGGCTAAGAAAGACGCCTGACATCTGCCAGTCCATTCTGGCCCTCTGATCCCTGAGGAAAGGTTGGCCCTTTTGTTGTGCTTAGAGAATAAATAAGCAAGGATTGCTCCAAGGTGTTTCCTGAACGTACTCCTTCTTCCTGGAGGTGGTGACCCAGTTGCCTGTGTTAGAAGACTCAGTGTCGTATGTCCTTTTTTCTTCTGAGAACCCATCACCAGCCAAGATGTTTTCACAGGTTTGGTGCTTGTTGGAGCTCCAGATCATGAGATTTGGGACGCACACACACTAGGAAAGAAGTGTGATACAGAGTTCATTTGATCAGTGTGCAAGGAGAAATAAGGACAGGAAAATGAAGAAGAAATTCAAGCATAGAGGAGGCAGCACAAAGAGACATGTATGATCCTCTGGGATAGAAAAGTCTTCCTTTTAGCTTTGAATGGAAAAGGATTTCCAAATGTTTCCAAGTCAAAGTATCTCTGCAAATCTTCAAGTTCATTGTGAGTTATTTTCAAAGACTCATTCCCTCCATTCAGAGACAATGGATTAAAATCCAACTGTGTGTCTGGTGTACTGATATTATATAAAGTTAGCAAAACAAAATGGTAGTGAACAAGCTCATAGATGTGTGAAGACATGCATGTGTGTGTACACACGCATGCACCACACACGTGCATGCACACATGCACACACATGCACACACACTGCAAAAACCAGCGAAGAACCCTGACACCCCTGTTAGGATGGAGCTTTAGACTCTCATGTTTAAGCTCCGACAGAGGGAGAAGCCGTCGGAGTTAGGCCAGTGGGCAGGCTGAGGGTTGCAGGGTTTCCAAGTGGAGAGGATTTTGAGTTGAGAAGGATGCCTGTATTTAGATAACTGCAAAGGAGAGCAGAAGACATCCCATTTCAAAGGAAACCTCCCAACAAAAGCCAATAGGAGGAAATGAGCGTATTGTGTGCACACAGGGTTCTACAGAAAGGAAATTGCCTGATGCAGGGCTCTTCCTGTGCCTCCTGAAGCTACAGGGGAAGGCGGGCCAGTGTTCCCACGACTTGGAGACGTGTCTTCCTCAGCCCAGGCTTGGCTGCATGAAGCAGATTTTAGCAGAATCACCCATATTCATTGGCTTCCAGAAACTTTGATTAGAAATGTATCCTTGGGGAGCCCAAAGGAATGCCTTATACTTTCTTGTGCTTTTAGGGTATTTGGGTCTAGGAAAGAGTGGGTAGCAGGCACCTGGCTCAGATATTTTGATTTCTTGTTGGGTAAACCTCACTTATTCCTCAGAGTCCATCCGTCAGCTGAGATGTCACCTGTGCCTGGCAGGACTCTATCTGTGCAGGACCTTCTCAGCAACCTATGGCCGGTCAGACCAATGTAGGTAAAACCCCTTGATTGGCTCTGTGGGATTTTAGACTCAGGCCCCTCACCTGGTGGCTAATGGTGTAGAGGACAGTGGCTACCTGCTCTATTTCTATCTAAACACAATCCTGCCCCTGAGCTTTCGGTTTTGCAGAGTGCAGCCTGGTGCCTGCCTGGCGCTTGTCCTGGGCCTCAGGGGGCACACAGAAACACACCCGTCATTCCCAATCCCAAGGACCAGGGCCCAGAAGCAGAGCATGCATTCCAGTAGACATAATAAGAAATAGGAATCTTGCCTGGGGTGGGAGTGGGAGGGGAGACTGCCTAAGAGCTGTTCAAAGAGCCTGGCATGGGCAGGACTTGTTCTTTTTTCCTTCCTTTGTATTGCTTGATTGACAGTTTGAGTACAGTTAAGCTTGGATCTGTGGGGATGCTACTAAAGTGGCATGTATTATGGAGTCATTTTCCACTGACGTCATCCTCTGAAAGTGATGCTGGGGGAAGGAGAAATGAAAGATGAAATCGGGCTCCACGTTCAATGCTCCAGCCAGGCTTCTCCTCCTCCTCGGAGAGACCAGCCCTGCTGTCCAGGAGGGCCAACATCTTTCTTTCTGCTGCCACCCCGAGCTGTGGCGAAAGCTCAAGGGTGACAATGTGGTTATCTTCTCCTCCATCCCCACACATCCCACCCCCAGGTTGCTGTCTGCCAGCAGTGGCTAGTAGCAGGCCAGTGGATGCAGAAGAGCAAGTTGATCACCGGAAAAGACTCTTTGAACCTACCAAGTTAGGTAGGTGGATTCTCTGTGTAATGGGGAGGATGAGAAATTAAGGACTTTACATGACTGCTCTCAGAGCTTTCCTTTCTTCAGTCAAGCAGTCAGTCAAGGAGAGTTTCTAGACACTTTTTGGGTTTTGAGTGTAAAGATGTCTTCACTTGGCACCGAGCTCAGCTGGTTCATGTTCTCACCACACACAACAGCCACAAGGTCACTATCAAGGACATGAGAACTAAAATAGAGGCAAAACGATCAGGGAGGTGATAGCGGCTCTTGGGGTTATAGTGGGTAGGGGACAGGGTTGGGCATGATTTCCTAAGAGAGAACATTTGAGCTGGGCCTTGGAGGAAGCACTAAAGGACAGCAGGGAAGGGGAGATGGTGTCACACTCTCCTAATTAGCATGCTCCTTCTAATTAGTGGCTTCTGAAGCTTATCAAGTCTCATGTAAAAACTAAAACTCATAGGCAGTTAGTTTTTAAAAATTGTTTATTATTTATCTTGCTGCTTTTCTCTCTACCCTTCAAGAGAAAACCCCACAAATTGAGAGTTAATTTGCCAGGAATATAGCATCATTTGGATGCACAGAAAGAAGATGGTTTGATTCTGCAGGGCCAGAACTGGGTAACTGAGAGTTCATCCTCCTGCACAGAGAGTACTTGTTTCACTATCCTTCATCAGAAGTAGCAGGAAACAGTAGAGTAGAACTTTCCCAAAGATCCCTGCTGGTTCTCCCCGCCCTGCTGTCTTCCAAGCAGCAAATAGGCAAGAAAAGGAACCTCACCCTCTTCAGCCACAGTGTAGGCAGTACTTTGCCTTACCCGCTGGCTAAAAAAAATGACGAAATAACAAAACAATTCATCTCACATGACATTGGATAATGGTGGTTTCAAAATTCCTCATAGTTTCAAGGCAATTTACAAGATGAGGTCATAGACATACTTGTAACATTTCTGTGTGCTTCTTTAGTTATGTGTTATTTATTTCACATACTAGCACACGCCCAAAGAAAACCCCCTCGTTGAGGATATTTATCATGAATTTAAGTGTGCTTGCATTTCCAACATTACAACTCTTTTCTTCTGAAAGCTGTCCTGAATAAACACAGGCTGTAATTTTGAAAGTAACAAATGGAGGGATACAGAGAGATAACTAGGCCAGCACCCAAGCATCCTGCTGAGTAGATCCTGATGAGGGGGAGCTAAGGGAAGCATGTCATCTGCTAAGAAAAATATGGAAAATGATAAACTTATATTCAGGATAGCCCCATAAACCACTGAAGTTCACTGAGAACCCTGAAACTTGGACTTTTTCTTGTATTAACAGGCCTTTTGTGCCTTTGTTTTACAAAAGGAGACCAGCTGATAGTGTGCCTTGCTCCTCATTGACTTTGCAATCTCATTCTTTGCCACAAATATAATGGCCTGTTTGTTTTGCTGTTGATGCTTACTGGCCGAAGAATCAGACATTTGTTTCACAAACTTGTTTTGAAGATCTCAGTTCTGGGCACATCTTTACACTGAACATGAAAACAGAGGCTTATCTGGGTAAAAGACAGCCCAGGTCCGTGCTGGGGTAACTTACAGTTCTCCACGCCTATAGAAAATGAAAGCGAAATATAATAAAATTTTGTTTCAATCTAATTACTGAAGAGCTGGAATCATAGACTATTCATAAGGATCTGCACGTTAATTAATTATAACAACGTACAGCATTTTGAACCGGCCAGAAGTGTTTTATCTAATAGCATTTCTTAAGAACTTTTTATTAATGGAGAGATGGGAATGATTTATAGGTGGTATTACAGGTATTTCTATCCAAAGGACTGGTAATAAAATGTCAGAGAAATTTAGTCTCAGAAGTAGGATAACTATTCCCATTAGAATTGTGAAGACTGATCATTTAGTCAGCATGCACGCCCCTCGGCCCCCTTGTTCCTTAAGTGTTCGCAGGTAACCTTTAGCCTAGTCTGGGGGTGGTTTCAACGACAAGAGAACTCTGACCACTTGGTGGTGGCTGACTGCCTGGAAATTTGTTTTGAGAGATTTTCCAATGCCAAGTCTAGATTCACAAAGAAAGAGTACTGAGATCAATTAGTCACGCCTGCCTTGGACAGAAAGGTGGAAACAGAGACCTGAGTGTCATCTGTTTTCTCCCCTTGGTGTCGGCCCTTCCAAAGGGCTACAGGGTTGGAATTCTCACAAAAGTCATCTCTGGAATAGATTGCAAAATAGCAGTCACTTCTGTGACACTGGTAAGACAGTATTTGAGTGTTTCCTGATCCCAGCAGCTGAAGATTCTTTTGTCTGGGGGGGCAGCCAGGGAACTATCTTGATTCACTTACTCTTCAGTAAAAGTTAAGCTGAATTTGTTAAACTTGCTTATATAAAATCATCTACACTTTTATTTTTAGTGAGTTTAAGGGACAAAATTATTTTGCAACTTTTCTTCTGAACCTGATGTGGGGTACATGGGGAGAGGGCTGTTAAACCGCAATGAGTCCTTTGAAATCATATTTTGATGTAATTTAATGTGTGGTCATTATTATTATTGCAGATTTTTAGGGAAACTGAAAGTGCTAATTTCTTTCCACTAGAACACACCTGAAATTCATGGCCAGGTTCACCTAGAAGCACAACTTTCTTTCATTTCTGAGTTAACTAGCCCCACAGAGGAAAGGAACTAATTTTTTTTTTAAGGTTTCTGCTATGTTCTAGGTACATTGACAATAACTTTCACGATGTTAATTTTCATTCTAATTTAATATTCCCAGTTATGAGAGGTATATATGTTGTCCCATTTTATAGATAAAAGAAAATGAGACTTAGAAAGACCAGCTTGTTGGATCCATGTGGAGCTTAAATTGGAAGCAGCTGTAAAATTGGCTGAAATTTCTGTTTGGAATTCGGAATTTAAAGATATACCACTTGTCCCAACTTGTAAAGAGGACCTTTGCAGTGATGCTTTATGTATTGACGAATAAGAATTCTAGACTTTAGCATTTTGAGAACCCTCTATAAATATTGGCTACTGCTTCTCTCCACTTCAGTTGTTTATTGAAAAACACTTGCGCTTTTTTTTAATTTCAAAAGGAAAACTTAAATGTGTACTCATTATGTTAGAAAATTATCTAAATCCAAGAAAGGGGGAAATTGTATAGGAAGATAAAAACTGTGTATAAAGAACTCATACAACCCAACAACAAATAAACATAAACAACCCAGTCAAAAAATGGGCAGATGATCTGAACAGACAAGATGCCAAAGAGGCTATAAGATGGTCAACAGGCACATGAAAAAAAGATCATTATCATTTATTAGGAAAATGCAAATCAAAACCACAATGCAGTATCCTCTCACATCTATGAAAATGGCTTCCATCAAAAAGATTATTATCGTGTTGGTGAAATTGTCGAGAAAAAGGAACCTTCATAATTTGTTGGTGGGAATATAAATCGGTGTAACAATTTTGGAAAACAGAGATTCCTCAAAAAAACAAAAACAGAACTACTGTATGACCCAGCAATCCCACCTCTGGGTACCTGTCTAAAGCATATTACATCGTTAAAGAGATATATGTACTCACACGTTTATTACAGCTTTGTTTATAATAGCTAAGGTCTGGAAACAATCCATTGATCGATGATTGGCTAAAGAAGATGTGATATACACACACTGGAATATTACTTAGCCATAAAAGGATGCATTTTTGCCATTTATAGCCAAATAGAAGGAACTTGAAGGGATTTGCTGAGTGGAATAAGTCAGAAGAGAAAGACAAATAGTGGGCGATTTCACCATTTGGGGACTGTAAGGGAACAACACAAATGAACAGATGAAACAAAAAAATAAATCAGTGAACTTAGGCCGCTGACGTGTGGTTACCAGAGAGCTTGAAGTTCAGAGGAGGAGGAGGAGTGGAGAAGATTTGGGGAATGATCTTATTTTTCTTCTTTAATTATTTGTTAAAAAAAAGAAAATTTATCTTAGAAAAGACTGTAAAGTATCCAGTAAAATCAGCATGTGTGTAAGAAACCAGATTATCATCCTGACATTTTATACAGTATGTAAATTGAAGTTCTAATCCAGAGGAAGTCTGCTTTTAGTTAGGCACTGTGAATAAACTCTTGTTTCTAAAATATCCCATCTCTTCTAGAGGGAGGGGCCAGATGGTTGGTGGTAGAGAGGGGCTTTTTTTCCCCCCTTCTGAGAAGGTTTTTTATTAATTAATTTTTTTTTTTTTTTTTTTTTTTTTTGCTGAATTTTTGACCCTGTGAAGAAAAAGAGAACTATTGTACCAAACCACACTATAAGACAGGCTCCCCGAGACGGGATTTTTCCTTCCTGCCGAAGGACACAGATTTCAGCTTTATGAGCTGGTTAGTCAGCTGTATTGCAAAGCCAGCAGATTTTCTTAATATACTTACTGCTGTTCTGTAAATAACACAGTGGCAAATCATGAATCAGAGTCACCTATAGGGTCAAAATGAGACCAGTACTAGTCATCTTGGGGAGAAACTGTTGAGTAGATTCAATAATGAAGCTAGTCACTGGAATTCTTTCTTCTCGTGCAAGCTCACAGTCCCCAAACCAATCCTTAGAATAGCCATTGTCCACTTCTGAAATGTAATGAGTGCATGCAGAAAGCACTTTATTCCATCTACAAAATTCTATGTGAATACCAGTCGATACTGTGAATAATAATAGTTGTGTTACAAGTTTTAATTAAGACATGAGGAGAGCTCTGACCTACTACATGTCTTGAAAATGATGATTCACTCAGAACTGCAGTATACTTTGTTCCTTGATGTTCAAGAATATTTGGAGAAACAGGCAACTGAATCCTGACATGTTCATAAAGCAAAGCCCTTATAACAGCCTGGATTGCTTTGTCTTTTAATGGAATGCTCCCTGATATTTAACGTTCTAAATTGTCTTCTGATTCCCTTTGAAAGAGGAAGAGGAGAAGAGATTTGCTCTACAATCTAGGAGGAGACTTTTCATTCTAGGACATTACTGTAATTCTTAGTACTCTGAGGGAAGCTGTGTTTTCTCTCATTTCTCTTTCTGCTCTTGGTGGAAGTCAGTGGTACAAACTGGGGCACTGATTCATGGACTCAAATATAAAATGTCAGGGTTAGTAAGGCAGTGGTGCTGATTATTTAAAACCTGTTTTGAATCTAGATGTTCTCTTTAGCTCATTTATTCATCAGCTGGCTTAAAAAAGACAAAATGGTTGGTTAATTAACAACATCATTTACTCCATATTGTAATTACATTTTGATTCAGTGGCCTTATTTTGATTTCAAACAGTTTATAAGCAGATAATCTTTAAACCTGCAAACCATTTGCTCTCCCTGTATTTTTTCACCCCAGAGTTGTACCCAAATCTAGAAAGCATTTAGTCTGCATCGCATCATAGATGGTGAATCTGTCATACTTTCTAAACAAAATAATTTATCATCAGTCTCATTTGAGTTTAATGTTTCCATGTTGCACCAAAAATTATGTTTCTTGGCAAATATTACTTCTCATATTTATTACTCCCAGATTTAACATGTGATTATTTATTCTTTGCGTAACAATTTACTTTTCATAATATTTCGTAGTCACATTGGAGGCTCTTGTACATGGTTGAATAGCTTAGTTGATTAAAGCAGAGGACATTGATTTTGGATTCTGGATAGCCACAGACCCATGCCTCATCCCAAAACCTTAGCCAAACCTTCGAGAAACATGTGCTATGAGTCCCCACAGGGGTCCAGTCATATCATAATACCTTTAACTTTAATACAATAGAAAACTATCTTCATTATTGCTGTTAAGAATAATACTATTCAGATACATTTTTGTCTTAGAATCCCCACCCTTTTCTTCGAAATTCCATAAAATCAAAGGAGGCAAAAAAAAAAAAAAAAAAAAAAAAAGGGAACCGGATCTGAAATGTAATGTTAACAGTTAACATGGTCTCATTTGGTGTCTTCGTGGTTAACTTCATTTTAGTTATGTTTTATTATTAGAAGTAATAATGAGTAGTTATAATTTAGCATTTTATGCCAAGTTCTATGAAAGAGTTATGCAGATTTTACTATTATTAGAAAGCTACAATTTGCAAGCCATTGTCACTCGGTTCATTCTTTTATTTAATCTCTTTTCTTAAAAATCGGTCAGCCCCCTGCCACAACCCACTTGCTGTGAGTTTGAATTATTCAGATGAACATCAAGTTGTTTAAATATTAAACTTTACCTTGTGACTTACTCCTCAGTCACACTGGTTATTATCCTTTCTGCCAAGCATTGTGGCCAACAGCTATGATCTATAATGTGTTTATTGTGTCTTCGAACTGGGCGAAGTTCAAAACAATGGCAGTGTGTGTGTCCAGAGTTAGCCAATTAATGTGATTTTCCCATTTTGCCACTGTCTTGCATTTTAGGATATTCCATCTGGAAAGCGTAGTCACATTTTAGAAATGATTGTCCCTAGATTTTTGTAACATTTGACCTAGTGTTTAATTTTAAATGAGGAAATGATATATTCAAAAGCAAAAATGCCCCCAGGGGGCATTTGAAAGATTTTATTTTAGCATCTTTTTTGTTTTATTTTTTGATGATAAAATATGTGCTTCCTTAGGAAAAAATTTAATAGCACCTGCTCAGCATTTGGATCTGACATTCTACATTTCTAGAAAACATGATTTTTAAGAACTACATAGTGTCCAAGAACATGAAGGAGTCATAATTTATTTTAGCATTTTCTTGTCACTGAATATTTACTTTGGTTCTAATTGTTTATCTTCATAAATTAGGCTATGATTAAATCCTGGTGCATAAATATTTCATCTCATGCCTGCTTTTTTTCCTTTAGGATCTATTCCTCAAAAAGGGAATCCTGGGAACACCTGTCTTTTTGCATCTTTGCATAGTTGAGAATATTTGTCATTTTCCTGTGAGAAATATGGTTGAGAATATTAGGTAAAGTTGTCAGTCTTTCCCTCAGAATTCTATAGATAGTTTTCTCTTGACTTTGAGAGTTTTATACGACAAAAGGAAAGTCAGAAGCCAATCAGCTCATATGTAGTCAACGATATTTTTGGACAGAGGGGCTAAATAATTGTGTCATCATCCCTTGACTTCATGATTGCAGGTATCCTAGATTTGTAGAGCTTTCCATTAGTTTTTCCAAAGACACAACAGAACTCATTCTCTCTCTCTCTCTCTCTCTCTCTCTCTCTCTCTCTCTCTCTCTCTCTCTCTCTCACGCACGCACGCACACACACACACACTCTGTAACTTCGATTACAGAATAATGAATGGACAGCTCCACTCTTCATCAAATGTATGATGACACACCATATCTACAACCAACCACCCACACTTCTAAGGGTCCTCCACACTCCCCCCACATTGGACCCCATTGTCTTTTGAGACCACTCCACCCTCCTCCCCTCTGGTAATATAAATTCACTGTCAGTGTCCAAGGGTTAGTTTTTGTTGAGTCTGTTCCTTTGCTTTGCTTCTTTCTGGTCCATATGAATAGGGTCATCCAGTATTGTCTTTCTGCTTTTGACTTACGTCACTGAGCATCATCCCCTCAAGTTCCATCCCTGTTGTTGCATATGACAGGATTTTTTGAGATCATCTTTCTCAGTTCCTTTTTGAACCCACAAGATTTTCTTACCTGTATCTTTTAAGGATTTATTTTATTTTGTTCTTTTACTTTTTTTCTCTGTAGGGACATTAGGGACAATTCATGGATTTTATCTTTGTATTCTGACCTCCACATCTGTCAATAGCCCTCTGATCATGTCAATCTCTTTTCCTTTTTTCCTCTACCTTTGTGTAACTATGTCTCAAGTACACACTCTACCATATCGAGTCCATTTTGTACACTGCTAGTGCTCTTTTCTTAAGACAAAGACTTTAATTCTGCTATGAAAATATGACTTCTCTTGCATTTCTTATGTCAACCAGCACCATTTTTATTTCTGACTTTCTTTAGGTCCCTTTTCAGTCATGTCTGTTGTGTCTTCATCTTTCCTATTCTATTTCATAATCATGAAGAATGAGCTTCCCTGAACTTTATGGAAAACACAGCAAGATGCTGTCTTAAAATTTCTTCATTTTTATGAGAAAGCTTGGTGTCCTCATTATAATTTGCAGAATCTTTCCATTGGTTTTCTACTGGATATTAGTTGTATAACTAGCTTTGTATTTCTTTATTATTCATGTATTCATCTTGAATGAAAAGAAATCCTTCAAGAAAAGGCAGAACAATCTTTTTATAGTCCTCATTTGCCACCTGACTATGATAGAATCTTCTTTTCAAATATTATTTAAGTAGAGGACCGCTTGGTCTAAATCAGACTGCGTTTAGTTATGTTGTAACTTCAGTGTAGCGTGGAGAGTGTTCTGGCTATGGCATTCTACAGAATGTCATCTCTGCTCAGTTTCTTGCTATGAGGATGACTTCTTTCTACCCAGCCTTTCCTTTGTTTAGCCTGGATGCCAAGCATACAACTCAGCCAAACCGCCTCCCTACTGCACAAGAGGGGATAAACCATTGAACTGTTGGTTTTAGAGTTAATATAGCTATTGGGCAAAATTTTGTTTCTTTCAGTATAACTCATAGCACAGAGACCACAAAGCATGTGGCTTGTTTCTAACACTCCTTAAAGTATTTTTTTTTCATATTTTTATCAACATTTAGTTATTACCCTGGGGATTTTGTAGGAAAGCTATATAACCACTTGTGCTCAATTGACGTTGTACCAAGACATCAGAAGCTTTTCACTAACACATACTGATCACCATTAAAGTTGACCTTTCTCTTCTTCATTGTCATTTGCAGTGTTTCTTATTCTAAGAATGACTTGTTTGCCTGTCATCCATTAAAGATTCATTGATGATTTCTTTTGTCCTTTTGCGGATTATCTTTTCAATCAAATCAATGTTGGAATTTATTTTGGTGACTAGTACAAGTTGATTTTATAAATCAATGTATTCTCTATTTTTTTCCAATTTTTCTACATAAAACTTACTGAATCAGGCATTCTTCCTCCATGTAAAGTATTATGTTGTATTATGTATGTATTTTGTTGGATTCTAAATTCCTGGGTGTACTAGGATCTCTTTCACGATGCTTTTAGTCAATTCCATTGATTCATCTGTCTGTTTCTTCAGTAGTAACAAACTGTTTTAAATGTTTTAGATTAATATTACATGCATACAGCTGCTAAGGCCAATGCCATCTATTATGGTAGTTTCTCTGATATTTATGTTCTGTCCTCATTCATTTCTTCTTACAGATAAATTTCAAAATCATTTTAAGTTACTCTCAAACACATAACTTTCTCTAACAGCAAAATAATTCTTAACCTTTTATTAGAATTGTGCTGAATCTAGAAATCAATTCCAAGGAACATGTCTTTATGTGATATGAATGTTAATCTAGAAATATCTCTGTTTTAATCAGTATTCCTTCATATCTCCAGCTAAAGTTTATAAATGTTTATCCAATTCATTGTCAGTTAGCATTATGTCCAATTGTTATGTTTCTGTAGCTATTATGAATGATACAATTTTCTATAATATATTCTACTTGATTTTTGCTAGGTAGCAAGAAAGCTGTTGCTTCCACTTAACATTACTTAGTGATTTTATTTCTGGAAGCTTAACAGAACTCACTTTTTCCCTATGAGAACTATATTGAATTATTTTGAATTTGGGGAGTGATAGTCATATTACCTGAAGAGAATGATAAAATTTTCTTCTCTTTTTCAATAGTTGTGCTATATATTTCTGTTACATATTGATTTATTGACTGCACCATTTCTTGACTTTTTGATCATTTTGAATATCTGATTAAAATGTCTCAAAAAAAATTGGTTACTGATAGAAGTTTCTC
Organism: Solenodon paradoxus; assembly: GCA_004363575.1. Classification (NCBI taxonomy): domain Eukaryota; kingdom Metazoa; phylum Chordata; class Mammalia; order Eulipotyphla; family Solenodontidae; genus Solenodon; species Solenodon paradoxus. The sequence goes on along the minus strand of RJWH01003880.1, from coordinate 64,703 downwards.
TTATAATGTGTATCCTGCTATAAATGCAAGCTTCTCCAGATAATTTTAGGCTAATTATAGTCACCGGCCTTAGATTTTTTATTTTGCTAACTAAAATCTAAGACTCTTAAGCATCTCATACGTATTAGTTTTATGACAGAAAAAAAATTCTGGGTAGTATATTTAGACCAACTGTGCCTGTTTCTTGCATCAGTGAAAATGCAACTAAAATATACAAATTTAAACTGAAGAAAACCAACTATATTGTTATTCTTTATCCCATCCATCCATCCATCCATCCATCCATCCTCTTCTCCGCAAATATTTATTGAATCCTGTGTTTAAAGCAAAAAACTGAAAAAGTCTAGTCTCATGCCTGTAGAATTTCAGCCTGGACTTCCTAGGAATGCATACTTCCGTTCCATAATTTGATTAAATTATATCAAGTGAAAACAAAATTATTGAGTTCTCATTACATTGTAGTTATATTCTTATGAGTTAAAGCTTGATCCTTTAAATAGGAACACCTGTGATATGTGAGTAAAAACAATATCACTCCTGATTCCTGCCCCTTCATCACCAATTACCAATTGTAATACTTTATTTTTTTCTCATTAAGGTCTCTCAATTGAGAGAAGTGTGAAGTTACACAGGTAAATACAGGGAAATGAAACATATTTCAAGGTTATTCATTTTCACAGTAGTGGAAAAAACATCCTTGACCTAATCCTCCCTGATAAAATAAGGATACACAACATTTTCTTCTAAAAATAACACCTTATTTATTATATTACTTCTTACAGAAAGTATCATATAATCTTTTTGAAAGCTCACATTTTTTGCAAATGTGCTGCATTTTTCTCAGGAATTTCCGATCAAAAATATTTCAGGCATATAGCATTTTGACAGATACACGTTGCTGAGTAAGAAATATTTAGATAAAATATTATAGCACTGACTCCTTTCCATATCTGTTAATATCAATGGTTTCTCCTTGAAAAATAAATTACAATTCACCTCTCAACATTTGAAAAATATTAACTCTAATTTTTGAAACATGGTGGAGGATTTTGTTACATTAGGATTGAAGAGGAAGGCACTTAGCAATAGAATTCTAGGAATGATTCCTGACATTTTTGATTGTAAAAGTTTAAGACAAAACTGAATGTTGTCAATTTGTTCTAACCCTGATTCTAACTTCACTTGAAAATGCTCTCCTCAAAGAAGATATTTACCTCTGCGTTTCTGAATGTCAGTCTAAACATCTGATGGGAACTTGCCTTTTGACTGCTTTTTGTTGTTTACCTAATCCCCTTTTCTTTTTATATTTGATTTTTAAAGTTGTAAGGCTCTAGGATGATCTATAATTCCAAATCTTTGGCAGGCAGGAAGGAAGAGAGAGAAGGAAGATCAATTTTAATTCCTCTTAATTGTTCAGTTTGGTTGATCTCCCCCTGCCTTGGGTCTCAAACCCCAGTCCTTGGGATTTACATGGACTATACTGCAGCCATAAACTTAACACCTAGTCACCAGGGCATGCCCCCATCTTTTCAAGTCCTGCGTTTTCTTCACAGTGTCAATTTCTAAGAAAAATAGCTAATCAAATGGATTTTTTAAAGTAAGAGTGAATGTTGTCTGAAATACAATAAAGGCTACTTTTCCAAGGGCATGAACAGCCCAAAGGCCATTGACTGACCCTGATACTATAGTTAATAAATGGGTACATGGGATTTCTCAGCCCCACAGGGGAGTCACAATCCTAAGTACACCCATGACAGGAGGAGACATCTGAAAATTCTGCGAAGCAAAGCAGTATTTCCTGCTCCAAGGAGGCTTTGTGATTCAGATGGAATCGTTAGCTTTAATGAACTTTGTGTTTCTGCTGTCAGGTGACAAACCAAACCCCACTGGGGCTCAGGTAGCTCCCCAAAGTTCCCTCACATAACAAGGCAAGAAACGAAATGATTCCGATATATTCAAAGTAGAAGTGGCACCAGAGAACCTGTTAATATGGAAACATTTTTTTTTAGCTGTGGAGACAGGGTCTTCTGAGGATTAGAAGACTCACAGAAGATGAATGGACATCTACATCTTGTCTTCTGCTCTCATATACATTTTTTTCTCATACAAAAATTTTAAACGATTGACCCCTTCAGCAATTTGGTCGTTACCTTCAACAACTTGGTCAGTAATGTTGAAGCTTACATTTACCTTTGGCCACCAACCTCTCCTTTTCATGGCTGAATAAACTGAGACCTGGAGAAGGACTCGCCCCTGGTCTCCAGCCTAGCCTGTGACTGGAAAACTAAAACTCAGTTCCTGTAACTCCCAGCCCTACCCATCTTCTGACAATTGGACCATCAGGATACTCCCAAGGGGACGTCCAGTGTGTTCCAAAGGGCCTTTACCTTTTACATTTGCCACTTTGACACAAGAAATGTTCTCTGCTCTTTCCTCCTTGAAACTGCCTGGGACTTGATGAATTAAATGCGTCTTGGGGCAGGGGGAAGGGGTGGGGGACAAGGAGAGCTGAGCTAATTGTCTAGGATATGGACTTGTGCATTCAAGCATTCCATCTTCTCTCTGACTCCTGCTGACCAACGTGCCTCTCCTCCTCAGGGAAACCATTGGGGAAACGTAAAGCATCGGCTAACAGCAGATACGAATGAGCCCTTAAAGCTGCTGACTTGGGGACAGGGATCTTTATTATCAGTTTTCTTTGAAAATATTGGAATATTTCTTTGAAAATATCGTTGGCTCATGTCTGTTAGCTGAGGTGCCAGGGACTTGGTTACGGCAGCTAGCGCTGTGAAGAATTCACAGCCGGGCTTAATAAATATTTGCAGTTGCTGAGTCATTCTTACTGGAAAAAGTGATGCAGACAGGATCCTCTCTGCCAAGTCCTGCAGAGGTTATCAGGGCAGCCTTCACCAAAATTTCCTCCGTCGGTGTTGCAATCTTCCTGCCATGGCTCAGAAAAAAAATCCTAGGAATAAAATGTGCGCGGCTCTAAGTGCTCCGATGATTTATGTTGGGTCTCTCACTAGAGTCGCAACGAGACCCTTGTGTAGATAGGAAGTTTCGAGTTAAATGGCTTGCTCGGGGCAGGTGGGCATGCAAACTGCATCTCTTGACTCTGAGCTGTGTGGATTTAGGTAAGCCATCCATCTCCCATTTAGATGCGCATCTTTGTTAAATCTTAAGAAAGTCATTTTGATCAGTGCCAAGAAGACATATTTCAATAAGCAAATCATCACTCACATCTTCACACAGAGTCGTACCCCAATCATAAAAAAATGTTTTTGCACTTCTTTCCTAGTTAAAAAGCAATTGCATTAGCAAAAGAATACTTTAAATGTAAGCATTACTGTGTGGTCAAGTTGCTTTTATATACACAATGTTATTGACCAAAAAGAAAAAACAAAAATTAGTTACTGGAAAATGCAGCATAGAACTAGGTAACCATGTGATATCAGCATAGCAGAAAAGACATTATTCAGACTCTACCTGTTTTCTCACTCTCATTTTATCTTGTCAGATTTGGTTTGATTCAAAGCTATTGGTTCTCTTAAAGAAAGAGGTCAGATCAGTTTGCGGAATAAGCAGCATTAGAAGAGCAATTGAAGTATGCACGTGGGAACGCAGGTGATACAATCATTTTGGAAAATAATGAACAAGTAACTTGAGAGCTTGTCATGAGGGTGGGATCACGGGTTATGCCAGGTTATTAATTTTTCCGACTCAGCAGTATGCCTCTTAAGAAACACTTAGAGGAAATGGATATGTTTTTGAAAGAAATGCAATTGGTAGAGGAGGATGAAGGAACTGAGTGGAGCCTGCAGGTCAGTAGAACTGGGAAAGCAAAACTATTTCCATGGAAGAAAGAATTAGGTCTTTGGGGGAAAAAAAATGTCAAAATACGTAGTCCTGAGAGCAGTGATTAGTCCTAAAACCCACCCTCTGTTGTCACTTTGTTCCCATCACAAGGGAGCCCGCAAGGGTGTGCATCCCACGTGCAGGGTGTGGCCATCAGGTTTCACATCTCGCCCCTCACCAGCAGGAAGTACGGGCAGCATGGGCCTCAGTTTCCTCTTCAGTAAAATGGGAGCAGGCATCTCGGCTGCCTGAGAAGTTGCGCATGACTGTTATTTTTCCTTTTTCCCTGGATTCCCTGTTGCATGCCTTGAAGGGTGGCCCACCGTTGCTATGGTGACACAGCCCTGTGACGTGGTGGAGAAATAATGACAACTGGTGGCAGCAGGGAAGCAGAGCCGGGTGCTGATTAGCCTCTGAGGAGCGCCCTGCCTAGGCAGAGAGACAACAGAGGGACCTGTTCCAGGCTCCAGGGAAGGGCTGGGGGGGCCAGTTCACTGGAGCAAGTCCTGACTGATGTACCTGCGTCCAACAGTTGGCATCACGTTGTCTGGTCACACGGGTTGTCAGTGTGTTTTATATCTGTCTATCCGTCCATCCATCTGTCTGTCCATCTGTCCATCTATCTATTTAGATTTATATGTTTTGCAATTTATATATATATATATTTTATAGAATATACACTTCGTTGCCAAGTTGGTGCTTTATTTCTCAGCGCTGAGGACTTTAAATGCAGTAAATATTTGCTGTTGATTTCAGCATTAGCAGTTACCTCAATTTCCTGAAAGATAAGAGGCATTGTTGACTCAGAGTCATTTCTGTAGCTGACTTTATACTTGAGTCGTCTCTGGTCAATGGTGATTAAAAACTGCATGACAGGAAATTGTCTCTTTTTTTTTAACATCTAGAGTGCCTAAAAGGCCAGCAAAATTAAAATTTTGTTTTAATCAATGAATCTCTTCCTGATGTTGAATTCCTGGGTTCTGCTTTTGAGTTGAAGTCAAATGGTGCTCGGTAGGGAAATTTTTGTTTTGTTAACTATTCATGAAATGCTATCACCTGCCTGTCTGAGCCTGCTGGTATCTAGCCCCCAGCGTTCAAACAAACAGCAGCTTCCCGCCTCGTTCTAGGGCCTTCTGAACTCTCATAGCGCCCTTCTATATGCTTAATGGTGGAAAGAAGTGGGAGAGCTGGAAGGTGCTTCTCATCAGAACCTTTCTGGTGCATGTTCAACCACTGATCCCCAAGCTCAAGAAGAGTGCTGGCCAGGGCGGAGAAAGCATTGTCGTCACTGCTCAGCTTTCTGCCATATGCGAGCCCTCCAGGGTTCATTATATTGAGGATCCATGTGTCTAAAAACTTGGGTCTTCACTTGCTAGAGAATAACAGAACCAGGAATGGGCTTCTTGGAGCCCAGTCTTAGCAAGAAATACATTCCCAACTATTTCAGCGACAGCTGTCAGGGGCCAGTATTGCTCCCATTCAAAAAATCAGAGATGTGCCTCCCGCTTTGAGAGCAAAGCACTCCCCGCCACCTCAGCATGAAGACTGGGCGGGATGGACTTGGTGAGCATTGCTGCACGAGAGTTTTCTAGGTGCTGTTCTGGAAGAGAAGGTGGAAAAAAGAAAGAAGAATTAAACCTCAGGGGCGGGGGTTGCAAGACCCTAGACTGGTGTCCTGTTTGCAGCCTGGGACATCAGTAGTCAGCACGCCACTCTTCCAGTCTCTGGATCCTGCTCCTTTCTGGGTGAGGACTGCAGAAGTCCTGCCCGCTCTCCATCTTTCCCGAATGCCTCTCAGCCCGGGATCCTGAGGCAGGAGCACAGTGGACTCCCCAGATGTCCCCTCCCCCAGCTACATGCGCTCCTATCAGTTCTCACAGCTCAAGCAGCCTGCTAACCAATACAGGCCAAACCCAGCCGAGCTGACAAGACTTCTCGAAGAGTTCCTAAAAATACGTTTCTCCTTAAATCAGCCTTGCCAATCACTGTACAATCACAGAACTTTACGAACAGAATCACTCTTATAAATTATTTCACCCCCTCTGCTTTAAAGCTAAGGAATTAGAATCTCAGAGAAATCCTAGCAAGAACAACAAAGGTGGAGAAGTATTTCAATGCACAGCATGAAGCTGGAACAAAGCACATCACAAAGGCAGGCACAAACTGTGAGCTGTGTAGTGTAGTCACTCATTTATTTGTCCATTCATCTCCTCACTCAGCAAATGTTTGTTGAGCATCTACTATGTCCTAAACTTGAGGATTCACACTCAGTGTCAAGAATTCACATAGACCCTCCCCTCACAGATTAAATGAACACATTCTGTTTGGGGAATAAAATGAGCAGAGAGGTAAGTAATTATGTGGGTGCAAATAATAAGGACTTGGAGGGCAATGAAAAAGCATGAGCAGGACGGAGGAGGTAAGACTGATGCAATATTACATCAGGAAAGGCCTCCTCCCCACAGGCTGGCTCTCTGGGGGAGGAGCATTCTCAGCAGAGCGAACAGTGAAGTCAAATCCCTGAGGCTGGCTGTGCTCGACTGTCAAGGCAAAGCCAAGGAGGCCGGAAGAGAATGGATAAGGAGAGAAGACATTGGAGGAGGCATGGAGCTGATCATGGAGATCAGTATGGGCCATTGTAGGGCCCTCTGCCTCCCCACTCTGGAGGTAGGGAGTCATTGGAAGGGTCTGGGCAGACAAGTGACATGGTCTAATGGCATGTTCCGAGATTCTCTAGAATAATGTATTGAGACAACTGCAGAGAGACAAGGTTAGAAGCAGGGCAGACAGGCTATAATCTTGAACATTTTTACCACCTGAGAGCTCTTCTAATTCTAATGCATCCTCAGTGATGCTACCAGCAGGATGCCTCTCTGTTTGGGTTTTGTCTAGACAACCCCATCTGCGCCCCAATATCTGCTGTATGAATGACCCTGCTATGTATGCCTCCATCCACTTAGACTTAGCAGCCTGAGATCCTACAGCCCTCTTCTCCGTGGGGATAATGCCAGCCCCTGGGGAGCAATTCCGAGACTTAAAGGAACATTGTTCTCCCTTGTCCGGTGACTGTGGAGCATGTCCGCAGTAAAGAATTTTGACATCTTGCAATGGATGTGACCACCCTGCCTGCCCCCCACACAGTGAAGAATCAGCCTGTATCAGCGTGTCTGATTGGACACTCACACAGATAAAAATCCTGTTTCTAGTGGTCTGGGTCAAGAGCTTAACTCTGTTTTACATATTTGCACAAAGTTGTTTCATTTTTTTAATTTTTGGACTGTCTTCAGATAACTGAACGTTCTAAGACAGCAACCTTTGTGTGAATTAAGGCAGGATTGTTCTTTAACAAGTCAGGAACTTTAACTGAGTTGTCTGGCCATTTGAAAAGCTTCTTGTCACATCACCTACATTTGTGCCCATCACTCAGCAATGCGGCAGACAAGAGAGGTGTGAGCGTCTAACCACTCATTCTGCCTCCCATATACGTGTGTCTAAGCACTGGAATTTCAAATGCCCAGTGTTTATTTTATAATAAGTTACTTCCTTTGATATCTTAGTTATATTTCAGTTATGACAGCCAATTGATTTTTTTTTAATATATGTGCACATGTTGGCAGGATTACTTATTCTCTTCATTTGGTGATAATGGAAGTTTTGTTGTAAAACTTTTGTCCAGAAAGGAGGGTATTGGCATTTGTAGGTGTGCAGGCAAATGGACTGGCCATCCTGCTGGTGACAGTGGGGAGAGAAAGAGGAAAAAGGTCAGCTGAAAAGCAGTCCTTGTCCACCAAAGGCTGTGGCCGGGAAAGGAAATGGAAGCTATGACGAAGATTTCTCTGGGAATTCAGGACTAGATTGCAGGCTGAGGCTCAGTCATCATAATCGTCCTTTTTGACTGCTGCTTTGGGGTCCTGGACACGCAGGAAACCAATAAGTGCTGTCCGTCTTAAATGGTATCTAATACAATTGCTTTTATTCTAATAAGAGCGTCTCCTAACTCAATTAGAAATGTTTAGCTAGAAAGCACAGATGCAGTGAAAAGTGCCATTTGAATACAAATAAGTGTGTAATATAACTGGCTGTCATTCCAGGAGTATATTTAGAAATTTCCTCTCTTCTCCTTGAAGAGGGAATTTCTTTCGTGCCCCTTCCTGGAATCAACCATGAAAATGGATTGGAAGTTTCCCTGCATTAAAATAAGCCCTGGATGTGATGAATGTTTGTGCTTGTACTTCATGATACGAGACAGCCATGTTAGTGGGGAATTTCTTCTTTTATAACTGTCAGCATGAAACACAGGCTTCTCAGACTCACTCTGTGACTCTGGGTGTCCCAGTTTTATTCCTCCTAGAGAAAAGTATTTGAAAGTATGTTCAAAAGAATCAGGTATCACGTGGAACAGAGACATCGTTGCTGACCGGGGCGCTCTCTCTGTTTAGAATGAGTGTGTGTTTGGAATTAGTCTCTGCAGGGTATCTGTCCCAGGGTGTGTAGCTACCATTCCAGGAAGGCCTTCCTGGCTAGTCCCACTTTCACTGAAATGGCCCTTCTACTTTCTTTCATTCACACTTTATTTACTTTTGAGGAATGTTTAACTTGGACTGAGACGTGACTTCTCCCTGTTGGGTGTCTAGGTGTGCGCGTACATGCAAGGCAAGAAGAGGCCTTAGCGGATGCTGTAAGAGGTTAAGAATACTGCAGAAAGCATCCTTTTCTTAGACTACTTCATTTATTTTGGATGCAGTATGTCTGTTTATAGCGTCGGTGCTTTCTGTCTCCTTGATTCCCAACAAGGAAGCTGAAGTTGAGACTTGGGTGACAGGCCACAGCGATTTGGGACAGAGCTGGGAATACTTCCCAGAGTCGCAGGAGGATTCTCTTCCCTGATCCGGCAGAACTTTCAGGTCCTCACTTCATTGACGTTTTCAATAAACTACAAAGAAATCAATTTAAGGTGTCTAGAAGGAAGCATCTTTTTTAAGGACAATCCCTCCCCCCCACCCCACCCCCGCTCCAAAGTCACAAAGTCAATTAGGTTTTTGATCTCTTGGCAGTGGGCCCTCTCTGGTGTCTGTATTTTTACTGGTCCCCTGAGCAGAAGGCCCCAGTTGGGGACCTCTTCTCAGGGACTGTGATTACCAGGCAGGATTACAGCCACTCCTGGAGGTCAAGTAGCTCTCAGCCCTGCAGTCCAGCCCACAGCTCCTCCAGGCCCCGCAGCTCAAGCAGCTGCAGCTGATAGGCTCAGGAGGAGGCTGAGCCATTGATCCCCCGAGAGCACATTGAGAGCTATTTTAAATGGAGCTCCAGAAATAGAGGTGTGTCTGCTCCAACACCAAGCCATTCACAGGAAGGAAATGTTATCTTTAAAATATATATTTGTAAAGAACACCCAACATTGAAATAGGAAACCTAAAGGTTCTCTAAAGTCAAGGAGAAAATGGGGTTTTTTTATTATCATTTGATGTAAGCAAAATAAAATGAAAGGCGTCCCATGAATTCCTTAATGGATAAGGAGTGTTTGACTCTGATGGAGGGAGATCAGTTTGTTTTTCACGGACCCTGTAATCAGCTCTCCAGGAGGTCCATGCGTGGCCCCAGTTAAGATACCTCCTCCAATGACCCAGCATAAACTGGAAGCTCTGTGCTATGGAACTATTTGCCTTAAGGCAGTCTTAAATGTGGCTCCATCTCCCCATCAAGACCCAACACGATGGATGTTTCTCCCTTCACAAATGCTCCAGCCGGCTACAAAGCACTGGCAGGGCCTGGACACCTGGGGCCCCCAGCCCGGGCTTGTCTGAGGGGCGTGGTGTGAGGAGAGGTCCCCTGGGCTGGAGAGCAGAGCAAGAGGCCCTGCTGCCTCCTTCAACAGCACAAAAGAACCAGCCCATGTTTTTCCCTGCAGCCCAAAGTCATAGCTTCTGGAAAAATCTAACCCTTAACAAGTTTTGCATATATTTTGGGAAAGGAAGTGTCCTGTAAGTAGGAACTCTGAGGCTAGTTTGGGATTCTTTTGTTGGGTTGAAAGGCAAGCCTTTGGCATCTGAGGACATCTTATAGGACCTCCTTTATTCCTGAACTTCAGCCTTCTTTTCCTTTGACAGTGATCAAGCAGTAAACTTGACTGTGGTCACCTGGATCTGGAGAGGAAGGGCATGACAAAGTGGGCCCTCTGTGGAGGGTCCAGCAGTGAGGGACTGACCTACAGCACGGTCACCAAGGAAGAGCAGCCCCTAAGAAAATCCTCCTTCAAAACAAGGACCCTTGAAACTAAAAATCCTTGCTCACCTAAGGGCCTGCTTTTGTCCTGAATAAAATCTATGGGCTATGAGCTCACCTAATTTTTAAATTCTCATAGAATGAAGTCTTATCTAGGACAAATCTCTCAGGTGTTTTCTGTTGAGTTTTGTTTTCACTGAGGAGAAACTTGGTCGCAGGGAGAAGCCTTTGGTCAGCCCTCCAGCAAGTATTCTTGGGGGAATCTGTGAACCCCAGACTCTGTGATCAGCCCGGAATACAGCCTACAGGATGCCTGTGATGACAGGTAGCGGGTACAGGAAAGGCTTACCCACCCCACCAACTCTCAATCTGGGCCACATCTTAGAGTCGCCCGCTGGAGGGCTGGTTCGAACTCAGATTGTAGGAGGGGACCCCGTCACCAGGTTTCCAATCCAGTCCTTCTAGGGCCTGAGAATCTGCACTTACAAAAGCTCCAGCGCTACTACTGCTGGCCTGGTGCTTTGAAGATCTCTGGACTAATTAAGGATTCTGGGTTTTGAATCTCAAATCACTTATCCCTGGGGCAGCTCCCTGTCCTTGCCCTCCTCTACTTGGCAACAGAGAGTAAGCCAGTAGCACCTGCTGATGTTTTCCCACCTGGTAAAACTGCAGTTCCCTGTTCCCAGCCTGTTCCTTCAGGCTAGGTGGTGGTCCATATTAAAATGCAAATCCTCTTTGGAAGAGGATCAGGAGTTAATTCAGACAAATGTTTATTGAGCATATTCTACATACCCGATGCTGAGTGCTGGGGATTTGAAAATAATAGACAAAGTGTTATATCTACAGGGCGAAATCTGTAGTTTCGAGGGGGAGGTGGTTGGGTAAATCAATATTTACAGTTCTTTTGAATTCAGGAATAATGATGTCTACTTAAAAATAATGGCGAAGCAGTTGAAGATAGACTGTGGAGAGGTCATCTGCCCAGTCACTCAGCTGAGCATTCAAGGGCAGAATCATCTCCTTCTCTGGGAGTGGCAGGGTGGGGGTGGGAAGGGGACAGGAAGTTTCTGAATGCCTGAAAAGGAGGAAGAAAATGCACATCAGCAAGAAACAAAGCGTGAGAAATAACTGGGAACAGCTCCTTCACAGTCCTGCCTGGGTTCTGGACTGGAGGGCACTAATCAGACAGGATCGATTGAGATGTTAGAAATGAAAACTGGAACACAGGTCAGGAAGATGTGAGAGCGAGGAACATGGAAGCACAGCAGGGCATTGGGAGAAATGTGAACAGAAAACCTGGAAAATGATGGAAGCAGGAGACGCAGCTCTCTAGGGCCTTCCAGAAACTTCTAGGAAAGGTGAATGATGACTTGTCTGTAATCAGGGCCAATGCCCACATATACCAGACATTATTAAGAATGAGAAGAGGCACCCTCTCTGCACAGTGCATTTGAACAGGGGCCCCGCTGGGCAGATGAACTTGAGTTGCCACCCCTTCTTCTTTACTCACCCAGAGCCCTGGGGAATGAAGGGAGTGTCTGTGTTTCCACCGAGGCCTCAAGCCCAGTAGACCCCCATCAGTGCTGCCCATGTGTTCAGGCACATGTCACACCCAGGGTGACTGCTGGGGCCCGAAAGATGCTTCAGTCACTTCTGGGTTCTTTGCCGCTGGAGGAAGAAAGCAGGTTCAGGCCATTGTAGTAACTCTGTGAGCTCTGTACTTGGGGAGACTTCTCTGGGTTTCCTTTGGCTGTAAAAGAAGGCTGTTTGAGAAAGCAAGGATGGTCCAGATGAGGGTCCCAAGTGCCCCCGTGCAGTCATGTCTTTTGTCTGGAAAGCACTGTCCTGCTTTCAGAATCTTTGGCTACGGCCGTCCCAACCCAGGTACAGCCCTAGCTGTTGATATGAAACTGTGGCAGAGGGAGAGGAAGCCTGAATGTGGATTTATTCAATTACTCAACTATATTCAGTTATTGAATGCACACGTGGAGTGTGACCCCTCCTTTTATCACCTCGTGTTGGGACAGCACTTAACCTGTGCACAAAGTGTTTTTGCGCTTCCTCTGCAATTTGTCCTTCGTGATAGTAGTCACGTGAGGTAGATACACACGACCTCGTGCAGAGGAGGAGGCTGGACCTCAGAGACATTGACTGACTGACCAGGTCATGTGACAAGGAATCTTGGCAGAACAAGAAGAAGCAGCTGTCTTCAGGTAGGGTGATTCCACCATTCCGGAAAGTTCTGTATTGGTTTAGTAGAAGTGCAAAAATTTGTAAGACAGTGCCATCAGTGGAAATGTAATGTTTGCTATACCTACCATTCTGAATGTTTTAGTGCTAAAAAGAGGAGGTTAGATTCATTTTATTATATTTAATCCAATGTATTAAAATTTACCAATTCATTATGTTAAAAAAATAGAAAATAATGTTAGTAAAATATTTGCCCATTCTTCTTTGTCCCCACTAAGTCTTTGGAATCAGTGTATATTTTGCACTTAGGCATTTCTCCATTTGGATGTGGAATTTTCACTGGAAATACTTGAACCTCAATTTAATTTCATGAAATTTAAAGCTAAAAAGTACACAAACTTATTCAAGAATACTTAAAAGCTCTCCAAGAAGTTAAATTTCAAATAAATTAAAACATTTTCATGTGGCTTTTCAGTGGCACTGGCCACATTTCAAGTACTCGAGTCACATGTGGCTGTGGCTGCTGTGTTACAGAGCAAAACACTAACATGCAATCCTCCCAGGAACGTGCAATCTAGTAGATCCAACATACCTGATTTGATCTGTGCATCAACATGATCCAGCCTTGTTCCTTGGTAGCCATGGTCAAACCTGGCCTTCTCCATCCTTCCCCATGACTGTGCATCACCTCTGGGGTCTCCCCTAACTACTCAAGTCTGCTTTCTCTCCCCTTCCCACAGTTGCCTACACGCAGCCACTCCAAAAGACGGCGGTTATGTTGACCCAAAGGAGATGGCGCCTTTCCTAATGGCAGTTCTGTAACTTTTAGGATCGAAACAGAAGTAGCTAGGAGAAAGCAAATTCATGAGTTGTTCTGATCACAGTACATTTATGTGCAATATTTTGTTCCTCCATTCTTTCTGGAACATCACTGACTTATGTGCACTCAGATCATCAGTAAACATGACTCCTTTGCTTTTTTTTAAAAAGCAGGTTCATCTTGAGGGAGCCTTATCATCTAAATTCTGATGAGATTTTCATAGTAACTAGAAACTAGAATCTGTTTCTTCTAGGAAAATATGTCTTCTTATCCGAACGGGAGAAGCATAAGCATATTGGGTCAAGAGCATTGCTTCTGTGTAGTTTATAGGAATTCTTGAGCAATTATTCATAGCACCTATGCATCCTTACCTGTGTGTACCTGTTTCTTTTCCTCCATCTGAAACCTTGGCAAAGACTGTGAAGTCTTTGAGGATGACTGTGTCTGGCAGCACTGTTATCCTGTAACCTCAGGGGACCCTGGTCCATAGGACTCTAGAGCTCTCTAAAATATGTTGCAAAGTGCACCATTTTAAATCTTGTGATTCGTGCCTCTGCGCCACTGAATCCAAGCAGGCGTGTTTCCTGTCCCTTGCCTCCCAAATCCTTTGTTCTCCTTGGGGTTAGAGGGGAGGGGTTGTGGTAATGAGGGTGCAGGTCCAGGCTGGTTTGTGAAACCTGACCCAGAGTAAATTTGGTTATTAAACTCATCTTCTTAAACTCCCTAACTGAAGCTAGTTGATGTGAGCTGCTGGGAACACAAGGCTGCCAAACAGACAAGCAGGAGCCTGCCTGTCCCCTCAAATCTTTTACAAATGAAGTTAGGTATGTGTCCCAGCTTACCAGGTTGCCAGTTCTCTTCAACACATACACAGTTCGAACTCATTCCAACCGTTCTGCTGGGCTGTGAAAGAAGTACTGGGATGCCATAGCATTCCCTCTAGTCCCAAGAGAGGTCCTGCTGAGTAAATGTTCCATGATCAGATAAGCTTGAGAGACGTCACTGCCCCTCTCCCCCTATTAGAGGCTCAATCCAGGCCGAAAACAAGCCCATTGCAAGGAAACCTGTGCAGCTTGGTTTGCTGGGAGCTCACCAAATTTAACTGATGGTGGGACCCACTTTTCCTGAGAACACTTGTGAACCATTCAGGAATGATGGCTCTCTGACTGTTTCGGCACCTGCCAATTTACAATAATCTTCTTCCAGTCTTCGTTTCATTCTTAGTTATAACTTTTTTTAGGAGGACGTCAAGTATATAAATAAGGTAGCTTGTGGAATATAAAGTTTATAAAAATGATCATCTTCTATTATGTCGACCCTTACTCATGTTTGATCCAATAATGTGAAATTTTTAATGATTTCCTCATCCTTGAAATATGGAAAGAAACTAACCTGATAATTTGAAGAATTTATATTTACTAACTATATGTTTGCTGTAGATATGTTATTTAACTCCAGAATTTCACAGCAGAGAACATCTTTGACATTATAACCCAATTAAAAACTAAAACTAACTTGTATTCATTTATTTAGTGAATCAATCATCAGTAAAAGTGGCCAATAAATATTTGGGAGGCCTACCAAGGGCCATGAAGGTAACAGGGATTCAGAAATAAAAAATACAGAGAATAGTCCTCACCCTCTAACTGTTTACAACATAGCGGGGGAAGAAAGATATTAAAGCAAGTAATAACAGTAGAGAGAGAGACCTGAGAATAAATCTCTCTTCTACTTATCCATATCTTAAGTCAAAATTCTGTGAACAAATATGTAAGGAATAAGAAGAGCATACTTCCCTCAACATGACAATGTCTTTATTGTCTTAGAGAGACACATCCCAAATAATTGTTTATAGCGTTTCCAACAATAAAATCAATGGCCTAAATGGGAAATTAATTGGAAGCCAGAGTTCTAATACACTGTTTTGGCAATTAAGCACATTAGATTGAATTGTTTCAGAATGCCTACTTATTGTGTCTGCCACACTCATCTGTTTGAGTCATTCCTAACTTTTGGACTGCTGCCGAGATCATTTCTGCAATACGGTTGCAGTTGAGTATTCTCTCTCTAACCTTCTTCACCGCACTCAAAGCTCGAAGCTCTAAACTGCACATTTACTAATTCTAGAGAAGAGCTAACTAATTTACTAAAGTGTTGATTCCATGGATTTGGGTGTTTAAGTTGATATTTTGTGTTTTGCAGGTTCATGATTTAAAAGTGCCTGTGTGAAGTCACTCTTGCTGGAAGCTGCAGCCTGGGAACCCTTGTTCCATTCAAATTGTGTTTTTCCAGCAAATAAACGTTACCTGACTTTACAAGTGAATGAAGATACCTCAGTTGTCTGACTTTGCCAATTGCTTGATTTCAAAACTTAAAAAGGTGAAAGAGGGGGAAAAACAAAAACAATCCTAGAGTTGAACATCTAAGTGGCTTATTTTCCAGCATCATCAATAGCTATAAACTTTAAAACTAGATTTCTCATGAGGAGTGCCATGATATTTAAGTCACTTTATTAAAAACAGTTGTGTCTGCAAAGCAGTCAAGAGACCCAGACGTTTACAGCCAGAGATGACACTGAGCATGCTTTTATTTCAGCCCGCAGTCTTCAAGTGGGGCCTATTGATTGATGAGTGATTGCTTGCCGATAAATTCTCTCTTCATTCTGTTTCCTGGATTGGACTTCATTAAACAATTTATCACTTACCTTCAGACTTACATGTGGGATTTTCCACAACAATAGTTTTGGAATCATTGGAACTTGGATTGATTTTTCATCATTTAACAGAAACTAACAGAATCCAAATTACTTTACAATCATGGCTTTGAATGTTGCCCCCGTCAGAGATACAAAATGGCTGACATTAGAAGTCTGCAGACAGTTCCAAAGAGGAACATGCTCACGTTCCGACGAGGAATGCAAATTTGCTCACCCCCCAAAAAGTTGCCAGGTGGAAAATGGAAGAGTGATTGCCTGCTTTGATTCTCTAAAGGTAAGATCATGCATTTTTTATGTGTCAAGTCAGTGTTAACATCGAACCTTCAAAAGGAATGTGGGCAATGTTTACTTTACAGAACTCGAACAGTTCTTTGTTTTTAGATTGTGCTTTCTTGTTTGTGGTGACTATTGGGAGACTTTCACTCAGACTTTTTTATATCGGGCATATATAAATTTTTTACAGATCCATATTTAAATTGAAAATACATGATGGTATATTTTTGGTCTGGCATGACATTCGTGTACCCAAGAGTTTTACATCAAAGTCTGGCTTGTGACAACTAAAAATAAATATTTTATTAACATTTGATCTTCTGGAGGTTATATAAAGGTGAAGAAATTGAATGTGTCACTTTTATTGCCAGTGACTCTAATTCATTTCTTGAAGAATTTTCTTCCCTTATGACTTTTTAAAATTGTTCTTTCTTGCTTGCTTTTTTTTTTTTTTTTTTTGGTGACCAAAGACTTCCTAAAATACTTAATAAGTTTTTCATTCTCTTTGACAATGATCGTGGTAACAGCACACACTCAGTACTCCCTGAGAGCATACTCTGGGTAAGTTAACAACACATCACAGAAGAAATGAATTTGATTCAATATGGTCTCCTTGCTGAGCTCACTGTCTGGTAGGGAAAATAAAGCACATCAGCAAATAACTCATATGTAAGATAGAAGGGACAACTGCCTTAAAGGAAGGATGGAGAGATGATTTCTACAGGATCCATAGAAGAGAAAGTGACTTCAAACATGTTTTTGGAGGTTGTGGCTCCTGAGTTGTATACTGAGTAGAGGGAATGGGATTATAATGAAAGATCTAATTGAGAGAAATGATGGTGACTTAGCCTATACTACTTTGAGGTTTATTTAGTTCTAAAATTAGGGATTTTGTGTATTCCTGATTGTCCAGGGCAGTCCTGATAGCATCACGATATTGTTTTCAATGAAGATAAGTACAAATCATAGCTTTTAAAAACTACATCTAAATAAGCTGACTATATATATACATATATTTTTTTTTTTTTTTTTGGAAATCATAATGCCATGAATTTATAAAATAGTGACTTTAGTATACTTTTAGGTATTGAAGAGACTGGGTATGCTGAGTATGATTTAGGAGGAATTTCCATTTTAAAGTAAAACATATATATGTATCATAAGACACTAATCAAAACTGAAATATAAAATTTGTCTATCTTGAAGGAAAAATTTATCTATATACTAAGAAGAGGAATATAGCCCAAGTCTTTCGAGGATTAAAATTTTGAAAAATGAGACATGCTACTTACCTCAGTAAATACCCCTATCTTATCCTTTTTATCATAAAAAAGCTTCTTAGATTATACATTTAGATAATGACTAGATGAATAAATAAATTATAAGCTATAATAGTATATACATTTTTATAAAATAGTGTAGATATTTTTATATTAGTATTTATTTTGCTTTTAGTGAAAAAGGCAAATATGTATTTGCTTCTGTGGTTAACACCAGTGGAAGCACTGCCTATAGACAACAGTGTAGATTTGAAAACTAGATCAGACAGAAGAACTTCAAGACACAGAAACAGGTCAGAGATGAGAAATTCATTTCCAGGTCATCCTCAATTCCTTCATTTTATTAATCCAAGTCTCTTCTGATTGAATATTTAATATTAAACCAACATTTTAGCAAGTTTTAAAAAACTTTTTTGTCCCTAAACTAGTTAAGGAAACATGAAGGAACTAGTTCCAACTCATAAACACTGAGTAGTTTTTGAATGTCACCTAGGTAACAGCTCCCAGATGCTTATAATTCATGACCTCACTGTGGATTCAACAGGATCACAACTGTTAGGGCTCCAAGCCACGAAAAGGGGCTCAGGAACAGTTCTGTTTCATGTAAAAACCCCAGCCATGCTGCGAAAATGTTGCTGCGTGGTCCAAGGACAAGACCTTCAAAATCATTGTCAGAATTGTCAGCAGCACCATTTTCATGTGTGGGAGGTGGTTCTCTGTTGCCTCAAGTTATCGGTTCTCTTTCAGAACTGTAAAATATCACATTAGTTAATTTGAATGGGATGTTGTCTATTTTGAAAGTTGTTAAACTGACAAGACCATGAAGAGAGCCCACGGACACCAGAGGAAGACAGAGCTGAGTGCAAATACTTGCTCAGCCACTTCCCAGCCCTGAGTGGATTGTTTGTTGCTTCTCAGCTTGGCTCCCTCAGTAAAATGAGGCAATTCACCAGCGACATGGGCTGAACGGAGTGTGCCCTGACTGTGCCGACATATTCACCTTTGCAAGGTGGTCGTAAAGCATTGCAAATCAGTAACAGCGCCTGGCAAATAATACTCAAGACTGGTAGCTAAAAGAAAAAAAAGTGATGAAAATACTGAAACTCTTGGGTGTGATTGCATATATTTAAACTATTGCCAATGGAACCAGCCTGCAAAGACTTTGAAGTCAGATATCAGGGCTTGAATGAACTCTGACTGGGACACAGGCTAGCTGTTTGATTTGAGAGAAGTTATTGACCTCAGGTTTCTTACGTAAAATGGCTATAATTCCTACTTGTAAAGTTACTGTGAAGACTCACATAGGCCTGGTGCCCAACATAGGGCTGCACGTGTTAGGGACTGGCACTGTTAGGTTCTTTTCCTTCTTAATAAAGCATCACCATGTACACACTGACTGTGATGACCCACAAGATGCCTCCAGCTCTTCAAGTATCTGACTCTTAATGAGTCCACACTCTTGTGTTCCATGAATGGCCAGGCCTCAGTGATACACATTAGTCATAACATTAAAAGAAATCATGTTTAAGCCAGCATAGTTTTGCTGTTGTTATTCATTACAAGGTAATTTCTGCTCGCCCTGTGGAGTGTTTTTATTCATAACTGCAAAAGAAATCTGTGTTTCCTCTCAGTATAAAGATAAAGATAAGTAAATGGTGAGCCTGAGATAGTCCTTTTTATGGTTTGGTTTTTGTTATGGCTTATTTGTATACATGAGTAGATTTCCATAAGCACATACTAAGCAAATTTGTGGGAGTTTGGATAGAGATTTGCTGAGCTCTTTGGCAAGAGAGTTGCACATATACAAATACTTTCATCAGAGATATTACGGAAAATATTGCACAGTTCTTATGGAGACATTTGTTCTTTACTGACAACTGTTACCTTGTCACATTTTATGTCAAACTACTGGGCATGCAGGCATTTGTGATTTAAAAAAAATATTACAGTATTACTGTGAACAATGGAATGGCTTAAATAAATCTTTCCCGGAAGGCCAGAGTACATTCCAGAACCCTTTGTATCACACATTAGCTTGACAAAATGCAAATTGCTTCATGGGCAACCAGCTTCTCAGTAACAAAAGCCTGGCCCAAGTTCGCCCTCTCTCTAAGCCTTTCCAACCACCAGTGTCCCTCCCAGCGAAGGTGCTTGAGACTTTTCAGGCTCTCTTTTCCTGTAACTGAGAGGAATTAACCTGGATTACTCTTGTAAATTGAAACATCCGGAAAGGAGTAAATGCATTATCTGAAATGCTTATTGAGACTAAAGATTTCAGCATTTGCTGCTTTTGTCAAGTATTTAATAGTTGAATTTGAGCTCAGCTCAACAAAAAGGAAGCAATTTAAAAAATCATACTGCTAATGTTAGTGTCTAATAACTCTTCTATTGGGGAAGTCGTTTAGACCTTTCATAACAAAAATTAGTTCAAAGATAATGTGCTTCCTTGAACACCTAAATCAAATGATGTTACTCCCCTGCTGAAGGTCTTCCAGTGGTTTCCGTGTGTCTCGACCCTAAGAGACAATCTCTGTACCACCAGTCACCTGACTCCACTCTTCGCATTGTCTCTTTGTCCAGCCTACTCCGACTAGCCCACCGCCCTGCCATGTCCTCCCTGTGCCATGTCCTCCCTGTGCCAGCCATGCTTCTCCATACACATTTGCAATTGCCCTTAGTTCTACCTGAAATATTCTTGAATTGATCATTTGAACAGCTTGTTCTCTCAGTCCCTTCAAGGCTCCTGATCAAAAGTGCCCACGTAGCAGTGTTACCTTTCTACAACCTTATTTTCCAGAGGGCTTTCCACTGCTGTCTCCCGGGTCCTCTCAGGGCTTCACTAGCACTTCTCTCCATCTGATACACTATGAGCTTATCCAGGCTTTTGTTTAGTAGCGGTTTCCCTCCTCCACACTGCCGATAGGCAAGCTCCACACAGAGGGGATGGTGTCTGCCTGGGGCACTGCACTATCCCGGGAGCCACATGTCTCCTGTATCCACATCTCTAAGGTTGACTGAACACTGCTTATCCTACTGAGTTAGAAGATACATATAATGCATGAAAAATGCATGACAGAGAGTAGGCTCTGTGGAAGTACTGGGCATGCCAGCATTTGTGATGTTTTTTTTTTCAAGTACAGTATTATTATGAACAATGAATCTTTTCCAGAAGGCTAGAGCATGTTCCAGAACACTGTGTTCCACAGTTTAGGTTAAAATGTAGAGTATGTTCATCAGGAAAGTATTCAAGTTTTTCAGACAGGTCTGCCTCATGTGGTTAATAGGGGCTCACTACACACTGGCAGTGTTGTGCTCCTCATGGTCCCTGTGGTCAGCACCTCCATGGACTTGTGCAGTGAACAGCCTGTGCCACCGTATGCGATGGTCCTGGTCTCCATATCCCAATGGATTTCAAAAATCAGAGAGCGAAGTACAGGAACTATCGGACACAAGCGTGACCCTGGGGGTAGAGTCCAACACTGGAAAGTTGACAAGTAAATTATTAGATTCTCTCTGAAGCTGCCTGTGACACAGAAACCACTTGTTTTTACTTTCCCTTCCTTTATTAGATTCCAAAATGTAAAAAAGTAGATCCTGTTCATTTGCCTAAGGGATAGTTGACTGATAACAAAATTTTAGTTTTCTTATTTATAGATGACAATTCCAAAGTGAAAAGCGGTTGAGAGGTGATCATTCTGAATGGTTCTTAAAACCATATCAAGCATGGTATTGGTATATATCATTGACCTTGACCCTGATTTTCATGTTCTTGAATTGCCTCTCAGCTCTTAAATGGACACTCATTCTTTGCAGATGGCTTGATTGTTTTCTGACTATATGCCTAATATTGGTGTGATTCAAAAATATAATTACAATTACTTTGTTAATGATACAAATCTCTATAGTTACATAGAGCCTACTATCTGCCAGCCATTTTTTCATGCATTATCTCTGTCTTCCAACTCAGGAAGGTAGATTTTATTTAATCAGCCTTATAGTCGTGGATACAGGTTCAAAAATTTAAGTCACTCACTTGTAACTATCAACCATATAAATGGTGACGAAGGCATCTGATTCAGGTGTGTGTGACTCCAAATCTGACACCATCCCCGCCTCCCTCCTAACACCTCTTACCGAATAAATCATTGATGTAATTATTCTAAACCTCCTAGTAGCTTAGTAATATTCATGTTTCACAAATTTAGCATATTGCAGTACAGAAGCATTTTAAAATAGAGCCCCCAGGAAGAAACCTGTTTAGGTACTAGAAAATTAAATATTTTAAAAAGAGAGAGAGTATTAGAGAAAACAAGGCACGTGTTTTATTTGTTTTTTGTTTGTATATATATATGCAAATATTATACCATCAGTTACTAGATCTCAGTAAGAAGAATAATTTTGGTTCAAGGTGTGAATGTGTGTTGTGCCCATATGATTCTAGAATTTACAAATTTAAATGTTGTAATATAAGAGTGCAGGACACATTCATACATTTAGGATTCTTGGACCCACCAAGTGAACTTCCTACAGAAGAACCACATTTCACTATCATCTAGCTTCTGACCTCACGGGGAAATCAACCACTGCCCCTTGGTGCCTTCTCTCAATGCTATTCAGAGCTCCTTATGGTTTTCCCAGTTCCAAAATGGCAGACTGTTAAGACCAAACTTATATAAAACAGTTTGATCTTCTAAAGTGTGTATGCAATATGAGTCTATATGCTTCCCCATAATAAGGTTGCATCTTACTTGTTTGTGCTCCATGCTAGCCTTCCTTCCTATTTTACCTCAAGCGCCACCTCTTTCTCCTCTTGCTCCCTAATGTGGATACTCTCCAAGGCTTAGTGTTGATCTTTCCTAGGTCAGGTTCTGTGGTCAGCTCTGAAAGTGTATCAGCATTCATGTGTTCATTTCCCACCTCTGTGCCAATGAATCACAGATTTGGGAATCTACCCTTTCGCTGACAACTTTCTGACTCCAAATGTCTACTTAGCACCCCATAAGAATGGCCCATTGTTATCTGTAGTTCAACCTATCTAAATCCAAGTGCTTCATCCTGCTCCCATCCCCAAGCCATCACCCCACTCCATCCCCATGTCTTGTCCCCCAGGCCTAAAACCTTAGTTTGATACTGATCACCATGTAAGGACCTCTACTCTCTTTTTTTCTTTTCTTATTTTGATTGTAGACAAGTAACATATATTTAAGAATTAATCAAAATTATTGAAAAATTACCCAGATAGTGGCCATACTTATAGACTATTGCAAACACTAGATCTCAAGGATTTCATGTTCACCTCTAAAAACTTTAGACTGAAGTCAAGAAACCCTCTTCTAAGGAGAAGTCTGGAGCATTAAAGTGGGGACGAGACGACTAG
Source organism: Solenodon paradoxus (assembly GCA_004363575.1). NCBI lineage: Eukaryota > Metazoa > Chordata > Mammalia > Eulipotyphla > Solenodontidae > Solenodon > Solenodon paradoxus. Next base: position 41,970 of record RJWH01003880.1, on the reverse strand, counting down.
AGTGTTGAGAGTAGATTTGAGTTGTTTCCCAAATATGAGCCAATATTAACTACAGATTCTTTCTAATATTCAGGATAGTCTGTGCTAGCTTCCAGGACAAGAGAAGGAGTGTCGTTACCCCTTGTCTAAGAGCAAGCAGAATCAGTTTTGATGCCTTGAAGTGAGCAAGGGAATGAGGATTCTCAAGGAATGTGGCATCTGCATGAATGTCTTACTAGGGGATAGCATACACATGCCATTTTTGGGGTGATACCATTTCCTGGAGACACGGTTTCCACCAGCAAGATATCTACATTTTGTCCCAGTTTCAAATTAAGAATTAGACAAGATAATTCCTGTATTAGTTTCCTAAGACTGCCATAACAAAGTACTATAGAGTGGTGGCTTAAACATCGGAAATGTATTATCTCACAGTTCTGGAGACTAGAAGTCTGATCAATGTGTTGGGAAGAAAACAATTCATCTCAAGTCTCTACCAGAGAATCCTTCATTGCTTCTTTCAGTTTCTGGTAATTCATGTGTTCCTTGTCTTGTAATATTGTCACTTTCATCTCTGCCTCTGCTTTAGAAATCTGTCTTTCTGAGTCTTTGCTCACTCTGAGTCTGTGTCCCAGTGCCCCTTCTTGTAAGGACACAAGTCATATTAGGTTAGGAACCCAACTTTGTTACGACTTCGTCTTACTGTATCTTCAAAGACCCTGTTTCCAAATCTTTCCATTTTCTGAGGGTTGGGGGATTAGAACCTCAGTGTATCTTTTGGGGGAACACAATTCAACTCCAAACAATAATTTTAACACAGGAAAAAAAATCAGACATCAAATGCTGTAGTGTAATTCAATGAACTCAAATCTTGTTTCAGAATCTATCTTTACACACAGCCCTGAATAGCCACTAGCCACCTTTGAAGCTGGCAAGGCAGAGGAGGCTTACGAAACTCTTTGGAACTGAGTAGAAGGAATGATCACAAACTGGTATCCTGTGTCTACAATATTCAGCAGTTAACATATGTAAGAATTGATAAAATATAATTCATAGAGAAAAATTGCTAAACTTATCTTCTCCTAAAAAATTAATGGAGTGAAATATTGACTTTAACTTTAATTATACTCTTTAATAACTACATTTGTTTTTTATTCAATTTGCCCTGGGTAGTGATGCTCTCTTTAGTTAGTCTGTCTAGTTCTTATGAAGACATTTCTCACCAAAGCTGAAGGAGAAAGAAACATTTATCATGATAAAGAATTAGTTTCATATTCTCATTTTTTTCTGAAAATGGAAATAGCATTTTGCTAGTATCCTTGTTTTTTCATTCAAACTTTTTTTTTATTTTAGGATTTTTTTTTTTACATGTATAATGACAAAATAGGAAGCAAAGATTTTAAGGAAAAACCCTGAACTAAGAATCTGTATCTGAGCCCTGACTTTCCTACATTTAATCTTAAATCATTTCTGGGCTTCAGATATATCATCAGTATATGATGATATATTGCTCATTTGATTAGCCACTCATTCATTCCCTCTTTAGTTAAACAAGAGGTGGAAACTGAAACCCTGCAGGAACCAGCAAGTAGTATGAATGGGTGCCTCAGTATCACTGGTCGGGAGTCACAGGGATTGTTGGAATCCGCAGAAAATCAACAGAAGAGCACATACCCCCTTAAAAGTGAGAGCTGCATCTCTGTCCCCTGTCAGCTGCAGTCTGCCTTGGGAGAAAAATAGGGATTTTTTTAAAAAAAGAATCCCAGGTGCAAATTTTGATGTGAAGTTTTCAAATTTCTAAATTTTGGCAACTGGTTAAAATATTTTTCAACCCTGAAGTCCAAACAAATCGCATCCATAGGACGGATTCGGCCTGCAGAGCGATCCTACAACAGGCAGCGATAAACACTGGGACTGCGTGGCATTCACCGTGTCCTCCGTCAGTAGGGATAATTGAGGGCAGGGTGGATTCATAAACTGCTCTTAATCATCCTTGAAAGATTTTCTTCACACTGCTTTGGTGATTCACTCTGGTTTTTTCCTTACCTCCCTGGCCACCGCTTCTCTGTCTCCCTTCCTGAGTCTCCCGTCCTCCCGATCTCTCAGTGCTGACCTCTCTCCAGCCTTGGCCCTTGAGCGTCTTCTCTGCATTTGCTCATGCCCATAGTGGGTGTCTTATTCTTCCAACAGGCATCTTCTTGCTCCAGATCCTTTGTACTTTATGGTCCTTTGTACCAGAAAGGTGGACACCACCCCCTGCCCCACCCCATGACCTGATCAAAGTACGATGGCAGTATGGTGCATATTTCTTAATTTCTATCTCCATGTCTGATATTTCTCCTGAAATCTAGACTCATGTATTCAACTATGTACTTGACATCATTACCTGGAAGTATAATTTACATCTTGAAATTATGTCCAGTAATTTAAGATCTTAATTCCCGCTTCAGGCTGTTGCTTCCAATGTACCTATTCTCAATAGATGGTACCATTCAAGCAGTTGTTTAAAATATCTTAAAACCCACCTTGAATCTTCTCTTGCCATTACTGCCATACCCAATCTAATAGCAACTCCTGTTCTCTCTGTCTTCAAATGATGTCCTAAATCAGAGTACTTTTCAACACTTCTATCATGAACACTGTTGATTCTTATCTGGATTATTATACAGAAAGCCTACAGGGGTTCTGCTTTCACAGACTCTCTATCCCAGCAGACAGGGGACCCAGAAATTATGTCACACTCTTGCTCAAGAATTTCCAATGCATTTCTTTCTTTTTTAGTGAGAGAAAAACCCGAATTTGACAATATACATATGGAGAATTTACATGGTGGCAAATTCCAAGATCACTGGGGTAGAACAAAGATTTATACTTGAGCTGAAGCATAGAAAGGGGGGTCTAGAGTGTTGGGGAAGAAAAGTGGGGGTCAGCATGTGGCAAGGATGAATGATTCATTCTTACTCTGAAAGTAAAGATAAATAACGTCCCTTTCAACTTTCTTCTATTGAATAAGAGGAGCAAGAGACCATTTCTGGATGACAGGAAGAGTAGAGATCCAGAGTGGCAGACGGCTTCTTTGATGAGGGGAAGGGCTAAAAGTTGAGAAGAAATAGAGCTTTTCCTTTGCCTGTAGGGCTGTCCTCCACTGTCCTTAGCTCTTCCTGTCAGAGTGAGACCTCCACAAGACCCTCTTCGGAGAGATTTGGAGTGTTCTCTATTAGCTCCTCCAGCTCCCTTCTCAGTGACTTCCTGGAAGTCACCCACATGAATAGCTGGGCTGGTGGCTCCTCCTTGCTATCTGTCAGGGCACAGGAAGGGGAGGGTCCAGAGGTCATCGATAAAAAGTTGCTGCTTCTGCTGCAAAGGACTGGCGTTGTTTTTGCACTACTGTTTGTAAGTTAAGAGCTTGCAATCTTTTGTTGTCCCATCTGGGTCACCACGTAATATGTTACCATGAAGGTCTTGGGGCCTTGCTTCAGGGTTCTGGGTTCAAGATTTCGCTGGACCCACCTGCTCAGGGAACAAAGAAGGTAGCTCAGCCAGTTGAAAGCAAAAGCAAGTGAGATTTATTGAAGGTGCTACACCCGTTAAGAGATAGTATAAGGGTGGGCCATGCTCTGAGAGGTGAGTAGGCTCCCATCCATTTCTGATGTCCATTTCATTTATGAAATACACTGTCCTTAAAGTCCCACATATTCTGGCCCCTGATGCATTTCTTGCCCTGGAGGTTGACCACTCACCACCCATCACATTGACCTTTTTCCTCAGGACCTTTTCCCTGACTCTCCCTCCACCTAGAATGCTCTTTCCAGATACCCCCAGACTCAGTTCTTCATTCCAGTCTGAACTTTGCTTAAATGTCATAAGTACATATTCATCCACAAAAGCACCCTCACAAGTTATCCTTAAGGGATGTTATCTATTGATGTGTCGCTGCTGATAGATGGTATGGCTGTCAGACAGGGCCTGGCAGCTGCTGAGTGCTCAGTCATCTTTGTAGGTGCATAAATATATGCTTAAATCCTCTACTTTTAAACATCACTGCTACCAACAAAACTCTAATCACTTTTCTGACAGCCTATTGCTCAGCTTTTTTCCCATTAATCTATAGACAGGAAAAATAATCAACGTTAAAGGCTTTGTACAAACAAGCTCTTAGGTTAACAATCCAGAAAGTGTCTCTGGGTCGTGTTCATGTTACTGGCTGTCCTAAGAGGCGGGTCACGTGGTGGCTTGCACACAGTGTCTGCAAAGTCCTATTAAAATCCGTAGAGTGGGTTGTTGGCCCACCATGGGCAGCTCTCAGAAGCCTGACCACAGACGGATGCTAGTGTTGGGCATTTTCCCTATCTGCAGTGAAATAAGGACACTGGAATGCGTTTGTTGTTTTGTGTATTTATTGTGATAACATTTAGCATGAGATCCACCCTCTTAACAAGCATCTCAGTGCATGATGCAGATTATGTACTACAGACACAGCCTAGTGCAGCCAATCCCTGGAACTTGTTCATCGTGCAAAACTGAAATTCTAAGAAATACTTGTTTCATGAAGGCAAACTCCACAGATTTAAAGGTTACTTTTATTCCTAGATTGTTTTCTTTTTTCTGATAGCCATAATATTCCTTTCTTTCATACAATGCTTATCTTAATAGAGAAGTTTTGTGTTTCTCTTTTCCTTAAAGTCCTTACTCAGCCAATGGGGAGCCTCGCCAATAATGAGTTTCACCTATTTTACAATTTCCCTTCAAAGGTTCTACTGGTACTTAATAGTATATTCTTTTCCACTTAGTTTGGTTCAGTTTCCTCTGGCTCAAAGATTTTAGTCCAGTGTGTATTACTTTTAACCCTGTCATGACCAAGAAGAAGAGAACCGATAGTCAGAAGACCGAGCCTCCCCCTTGGGATTGGCGTATTTATTTCTGCTCTACCTAATCTAGCACCCCACCTAACTAGCCAGCATCTGGGGATATGACTGAGAGCATTTTCTTATGACTGAGGTCATTATCCATAATGAATATTAAACCCTTTATAAGATGAGATATTGCCAGGAGAAAGAGGAAGGGAAAATGACTCAGAGGCTTTAGCCTAGTTAAAGCAAAATAAAATGCCTTCATTCAACTTCAGGCCTATTTATATTTTACTTAGATTATGATCATCTTACTGTAGCATTTCTTATTCTTAAAAAAATTATTGCTTATCATTTTAAACTAAATACGTGATATAAGAACAAGGAACTTTAGTAATCAATCACTCCCAAAAAGGTTTGCTGAAAAGTATTGTATTCTGTATGTAGAGGCTTAAAAATGCTTATCCTGTCTACATTTTATTTCTCATTGGAAGAATATTTCAGTGCTCCCGGCTCTTAGTAAAATCATTATTAATGACACTAAAGATATCATTTCCACACCTGCCATGAAACTAAGCTCTGACCCAGATGCTCAGGATCTAAAATTAATCAGCAGCAGCCTTCATTTGAGAAACTGAATTTGCATCGCTTCTCTCCCACTCCCATTGGGCATGCGGTTGTTAATGGGAACAGCGATGTCGGGAAAATATTGGGGTAGCAGAATTCTTCACGAAGAATGTGAGAGATCTAGTATGCTCTCAGTGGTATCTCAGGCTCAGGAGAAAGACGCTGCGCTTCCTGGAGAACTTGGCATGCGTGTTCCTTTATTTCCTCCACAAGTGCAAGAACTCAGCCTGGTGCCTGAACAAGACACGGAAACCTTCTTCCCATGAAACTGACACAGGATGAAGGAAACTACACGAGGAAAGCCTAACTATCACATCATCACCGTTTATTAAAACTGCTCTCCATTCCTGAAATGCTTCTCGTCCACGGTGTGACAGCCACAGTCCCAGGCACTGGCAGTCTAGCGTGTTCTAAGAGAGGTGTCTTGGCCTCGTGGGGTTTTCATTCTTAGGGGATCTCTGGAAAGCAAGCAGAGAAACGCAGCCTCCCCAACCCCTAAAGTAACATCTTTATTTGCAAGCTGCTGGAAGTACTAAAAAGGGAATCAACAAGGTAATTGTACAGAAAACGGTACGATTGGGAAGAGTTTAAATAGAAGACTGGCCTGGGATGCTTTCTCCAAGGAGCTATTTCTGAGCAGAGACCTGAGGGAGGGAAAGGAGGAGCCACGTGAAGAGAGAGGCAGGTGAGGCGTGTTCCCAAGGACAGAGGAAAGGGAGCACCAGAGCCTTGAGATGGAGTCTCCGCCAGTTTCTGGAAGCCAGAAGCCAGGACAACTTGGGCAGAAGGGGTCAGAGGGAGAGAGAGACAGTGGATAAGAGGGAAACTGTAGGCGCTTGGATTTTATGTTCATTACTAAGATTGAAATAAGAGGATAACAGTTGCCTTGTGAGAAGCTCACTCTGCCTGAAGGAGGTGAAGAAGGCCAGGCCAGATCAGTTCAGTTGTCCGAATCACTGCCCTGTCAGGATTTCTAATACTTCTCTTGACATAGAATAAAGCTGTGTTGTTCTGCTTAGTATCCCAGGATTCAGGACTTTTTATGGCTCTGTTTTGTATCAGTGCCACTAAGCTTTCTCCAGTTTATTCTTCACTCTGTGTATAGCACCCCAGATTTTATTTTTCATGCTTCCCCAATATATTATACCGTTCTTTTATATTCAAACTTACTAAATATTTTATGTCATACAGACATCGTTTCTTTTCATTTGATTTTTGAAATCTTATGTGTCTTTGACATTTAAAAGTCTGTGTACTTCTCTAATGGACTCCTTCATCCTGATTTTGGAATTTCCATCAGGTCAGATCAGATGAAAGAATTTTACCAAAAGAGAATTTATTTTCCTCTGATATTTTAGATGAGCTAGAAACACTGGATATAAGGGACTTTCTGGCCATTTTTATATCATGTCTTGTGGGTGAGGTCTAACATCACAAAGATCAGGGTGAATGGGTAGGAGAGATCAAGGATTCCTCATGAACCCAACATTTAATGGAAGGCCCCAAACATAACACAGAAGAGACTTCTGAACATGAAAACCACTTCTTCAATCTCCCTAATCTTAAACTTTTCCAGTGAGGCTCCATATCTGTCTCTTCTTTGTCTCTCACATCTTCCTCTGTCTCCAAAACCCCTGACCAAGGAGTCAATGACCCTGTAGTCAGTATTGTGCCATGTTTTTTTGGTACAGACATGGCAATGTAAGGCTCAGTGCTTCATGTGTGGGATTTTGTAAAGTGACTGAGGAGACAAAAGTCATACAAAATGGCCCATTAAAAACTAAATTATTAGGCACTAATTATTATCCAGAGACTTTTTTAGGAAAGAGGGAGAAGTGTGGGCTGAATGGACAGACAAAGCAAACCATGGGAGAGAGTTTATAGACTAGGGGAAGTTCAGTTCAAAAGAGATATTGATCTTCATGTTGTGTGTCTTGTGTCAGTGGCTCCCAAAGACTTTTCCCTGGGGGACTTCTGGAAGCTCGTGCTCAGTGGGTCTGGGCATGGACTGCAGGAATCTGTGTTTCAGAAGCTCTCCAGTGATTCAGATGAATGCTGATCTAGAAATTATTACTTAAATGATCTCATACACACTCTGGAACTGTTTGTTCTTTTGTTGCATGACTCTATAAAGTATCCTTGAAGGTCTTGAAGTTTTCCTTTGTCTTCCAACGTTCCAATAAAGCATCAAAACAATGGTAGCTTCTAGGTACCATTTTTCAAGTCAGGAATCAAAAAGATCAGACCCCTGTCCTACACACCCTTGGCTTCTCACACCTGAGTCAGTTTTAATTGTATTGTCCAACAACACAGTAACTATAAGTCATCAGTCATACTGTAAACTATAGAACAATAACCAATCATCATCTTTACCTGTTTGAAATACTATGGTGCCATTGGGGGTGGATTCTAACCCAGAAGTGAAATAATGGGAATGAAGAGTAAATGAACTGACATGTTTACTCTGGAGAGAGAAAGAGGGAGAGAGAAAGAGTGAGAGAAGACATGATTGCCTTCTCCAAACATTTAAAGTTGGCATGTTGAAAGGAAGTAAACTTGTTCTATGTAAAGAACAGAGCCAATACATAAGGTCTGTAGGAAGACATTTGTTCAAAATGAAGAAAAAATATTATTAACATGCCTAGAAGGATGAAAGTTCCCATCTCAGGAACTGCTCAAGCAATGTAAGCCTGGAATTTATAATACATGTCATCTAAAAAGTTCTTGCTTAATGATACTAAGGAACTGTTCCACATAGAACTAATTACTAAAATGGCCAATCCCAGCTTCACAAGAGAAAGCTTCCTGGTGTCAGCATGGGACTATTTGGTCGCCTAGCAACCAGTAAATATCTGTAATGCTATGGAAAGTTATTAGTTTCTGTCTGAGTTGATTGTTTAGTTTCTAACATCACCTTTGGTTCACTTCATTGAGGGTGAATAGACCCATTATAATTTGTTACATATTAAAATAGCATTGAGCAGTAACTTACCCATCCTAATCTTTATCAAACACTAGCCAGCTGCTCATATGAGCCATATGTACACGACAGAAATACATGATCGGTCCATGCAGGAGATGACGGAATAAGACAGAACACAACAATTTGGGGATCTGTAAAATGATTAGCTGAAGTTATATCCAATAGAGTCCGTGGAGTGATGCTGCATGTTGAATCATGAACTCTCAACTCTGGAATTCTGTGCACTTTTAATAAGTGACTAATAGCCATATCTAAAACATAGAGCAAATTTTAAATATATGACATACTTCCATCACAACTTTCCATTCACAGTTTCCTAGGAAACAGGCAAACTATCTGAATGGTGTAAAAGTTTGATCTCATTTATAAAGGTCTACTTTACATTATAAGAACCTAAGAACTGTTACTTGTCAAACTTCCACATTAAACATCTGCCAAGATACCTTATTAGGTCTTCTTTGTAATAATGACTCTGTACATAAAATAAATCGTGGACCCTGTCAGATCCTCTCCACACTCAATAAAAGACACACTCACTACCTCCTTTGTTTGATCTCTCAAACCCAAATCATAATTCTAAAAAGTGATGGATCTTGATTAATTTCCATTTCTCCCTGCAAGATTTAGAATTGCTTTAGGTAAATTTTTATTAGCCAGTCCAGGACATTTGTTTAACAATATAATTAATAGCATTTTTAATGAAAATGATAACATATTAATTGGTAATTTTGGGATGAGCGTTCTTCCTAATTACTTATTAACCTTTAAATCAGATATGCACAGGGGAGCCAAGAAAGATTCATGTCTTTGAGTATATGAAAGCTTTTTCAAGGTGCTTTTTATAAAAAGAATCCCGAGGAACTGTATTTGTCTCCAGAGGAAATTCAAAATTATATCAGGAGCTAAGTGTGGTATGCCGTTTAACACATTAATATGCTATAGGAGTGTTCATTATACCTATTCTTGGCACTCTAGCGAATTATCATTAATGGAAGGATGGCTTAATAAGATAGTAAAGAGGGTACCATCATTTAAATTTGCAGCTAGTTGCAAAAGTTGCTGAAAAGAGAAAAACACCTATTATTAGTCAAAATGATCTATTTGAAAAAATACATATATATATATATATATATATAATATATATATTTCTCATTAGAAAAGCTAGACTCACAGAAGTTGTCTGAATCTTTGGCCCCAAAAATCAAGTCTGACTTTAGCAAGCTGAAAACGGCCCTATAGCAAAGGCATGGTATGACTCAAACTCACCACCATTTGAATGGTAGGTCCACTTAACTGACTGAACATAAACTAGAAGAGGAGTCCAGTAAGTGGATTTCAGAGACCAGAGGCAAATCACACTTTCTCTGATGGGAGGAGCCTCCCACTCTGGGGCTCTTTTCTGGGAGTCTGCCTTCTCCAGGTTGACCTTTCTCAACACTGTTGAGTCAGTTGCTAGGTGAAGGCCAAAGTTGCTTTTCACTCCTGGGGATTCATTCTTTACTTCTATCTAATCTCTAGGCCTTTGCCCTGCCAAGTTTCCTACATTCTCATTTGTCTCTGCCTTAATTCATGCATCAAAAGTGTCACTTGAGGCCCAGTGCCTCCCAGGCCTGTCCTTGGCAGGAAGGTGCTGCAGTGAAGATGTTGTACCTGAATCAGGTTGCCAACAGCCCTTAGGGACTGCAGAGAATCAGAGATATGTTTCAGTCAGGCAGCTGTCCAACTGTGTAAGCACCTGGAAGGGTAGCTCTGTGCCCTAGAGTGTGGTGGGTTCTAGAATGTGTGCTCTGGAAGCACCCAAGGGGTCAGCCAACTCACACTGAAGGGTGGGAATACAAGGGAACCTTCTCCTCAGACTTGACTGGCAGAATGGAGATGGTGGTGATGGATAAAAAAGGCAGAATAGGCCATCTCTGGGTCTTCCCTCTCGAGATCCCTAAGGCCTCCAGTTTCAGTCACCCCTGTCTCCATGTCTCCACCTGCCATGTAACCCCAGTGCATCATTATCTGCTGAAAAGTAGGTACTGGACGGACCATCCTTTAAACCGTTATTCAACAATCAAGAATAAAACACTCCTCAGAGGCAATAAGCAGACTGAGGAAGGAACTGGAATATTCATTCTCCTCTAATGCTTTGCCTCCCAATTCCATGAGGTCTGTTCACATGGAAGATGTAGTTTTAACTGGGTCTCTGCTCATGAATCCGAAGAAGAGTCGACTCCCACAATACAAGATGCAAAGACAACATGCTAAACTGTGGGAGAGCAGCAATACATGTGTACCTCTGTCTGTTCAAAAATGAATAAGTACATGGCGATATAGATAAGCATGGGTCACAGAAAGGAAAATAGAAAAGTGAAAAGAAATAATAACAATTACAGCTTCCCTATACTGGGCCTATACTACACACTACCAACTGTACCAGTCATTTTCAGGATATTACTGCTAATTCTTAAAACAAGTTTGGAGGCAGAGTCTTAAAACAAGTCCTGCAGTAATCTTTGGCACAGAGTATGAGCTCAATAACTATTTCTGGAGCACATCAATATTTCTATTTGCTTAGTGTCTGTCTCTCGCCCTCCTCACCCCTGGAATATAAGTTCCTTGAGGGCAGGGGTCTTGTTTTGTACCTAGTGTGGATGCTGGCACATGGTTAGACATTCAGTAAAAAAGTCACTGAAAATACAAGGAAACAGACTTAACACAGTTCAGAATTGCATGAAAAAAAATCACATAAAACCTGGAACTATTTGGGATTTGATCTCTACTTTCCTCCTCCTCACACCCATCTATCCAGCCTTTCCTTCTGCACAATCATTCTTGAATTATCTCAGACCTGCTCTTATTCCACACATAATTTTCTAACTATAAATCACCAACAAGGTTTTCTTTAGAGGGCTTAGCACAATTGCATATATTGGTGACTATTTAGCACAGATTTCTTAGAGTGGCAATGATCAACTTTCCTATAAAAATAGTTGGAAGAGGGGTAGAAAGTTTTATCTTCCTCCTTGCACTGAAGAAGGCACTAGAGGAATCCACAACAGATGTATGCATGTTATTAAAATGTAAGGATAAACTCACTGATGCACTATGGTTCATCCTCATAATCACCTAAGGTCATTATGGCACCAGAGCTCATGCAGACTAATCTCGTAGTGTGAGACCACCATGAAGAGCATTACTTAGAGTAAACCAGGGGGGTTGGGAGAAAGGCAGGAGAGCAGTGGGATGCCTGGGATTCCACTCAGACAGACAATTCCAACTATCGAAACAGTCCACATGACTCTCAACTTCACAAAGTAGTATAAATGATGGTTTGAGTAGCTTACTATACTAGATTTTAGCTACTTTAGCTATTTTCTAGTTCTAGATTTTTCTTATTTCTAAACTAATCTTTTCTATTTTTCCCATTGACTGGGCAGTGTTACAGATTGCTAATACGAACAATGCTATAGGGAATTATGCACTCGAATGTGCTATGGACATATATATTGGCTTAGCATTCTTGGAGAATAATTTAAAATAAAATTATATTCTTAAATGCTCACGCTTTCAACTCAACAACTCCATTTCTACATGTTTACACTAGAGAAAAATTTTTGTATGCGAACAAAGAGACATGTACAAGGATATTCATAACAGAAGTAGTAAAAATAGTGAAAAGTAGAAACAATCACAAAGCCATTCAATAAGGTGACCCAGGGAGGGAGCTATGGATCATTGATGCTATAAAACATGTGTGACATTTAAAAAATGAGGGAGAATTTATCTATCTACCTACCTACTTATCTACCTATCAATTATATATATCAAGCATATATACATTTGACATGGAAAAAAATCCCTGAAATATTATTTCTTAGGATAAATGTAGTCACAATATTTCATACACTATTATGTTTGTATTTAAAATACATTCCCAATATATATTTCTATAGATGTAGAGATGATATATTTATTATATACTGTACTATAGATATCATATACAGCATATTATAATGTGATATATAAAATGCACAATATGTAAATATGTTATATATGTAACTATGTTATAGCACATAATATCCCATTTTATATTGCTGTATGCTATTATGTTATAATCATTGTTATATTTATATATACAATGAACACATATTATGCTTTATATTTGGACACACCGTATTTCGTATTATAATGTGTGATATTTTACATATTATAGCTATAGATATAGACGTAGTCTTAGACATAGACATAAACATATGTTGTGATTGGGTGGCAACAACTAAGTTGTAACAACATACCCAGCAATCTCATGACTTTTAATTACAAAGCATAGACCAATGAACAAGAAGATTGTGTCTCTCTCATATAGGATGTGGTAGGTATTTGAAGGTCATTTAGGGCTTGAGTTCTACAATTCTTTAAACCTTAGAGTCTTAGAATCTTAATGATCAAAGTTGGGTCACTGCTACATCCCAGTCCTATCCAGTCTTAAGGGAAAGGAGAGAGTATGGAAGAGACCCACCCACTATCTCAGAAGTCCCAGCTTGGGACAGCACACATCGCTTCCCTTTGTAATCTTTCAGTGAAAACTTGACCATGTAGCCACTCCTTGACCGCGGGATGGGGCTGGGGAGATTGGAAATATAGTCGCACATACCCAATCACAGATTATTAGGGTGGAAGTAAAAGACATTATAGCAGAAGATATCTTTTCTTTTAATCAGTGCTCTTCAAATTTTTTAACAGGATCATGAGAAATTATGAGTGTGTAGGAGTCGGTAATGAGATCAATTGTCTAATCTGTCTAATTCAAGGTAGGCAACAGCACATGAACTTGACCTCCCTTTTGACCTCTGATAACTCTTTCAATATTTCCTTTCATTGCAATTTTATGAAAAAGAGGGTGCTATTGGCCTTTGCCCTTGCTCCGAAATTTTCTTACTCCATACATGACTTGCACAAATATATTGAGCACTTTTAACAATGCTAGGTACAGTAGGAAGTTGGAGTGATGAAACAGAATTTTCATTGACTCTAGCCTTCTCAGAAAGGTCTATCTAATTGGCTAAACAAGTCATCAGTGTCTCAGTAGATGAACAACAATGGCAGTTGATGTGTCTAAGTTCGTGGGCAGGCCATTAACATAAGGACTTCAGAATGGGATGTGACAACTGGGAATCGGAGGTTTAAGTGAAGGTTTCATAATGAAATGAGCCTGGGATTGGGCCCCCAGGCATATATGATATTTGTCTAGACATAAAGACATTAGCATGTATTGAGGGAGAGGGAATGATCATGTATTGATTGTTTGCTGTGTGCTGTGTGCTGTGCCAGGCACTTCACATCCAATATTCCACGTACCCTTACAAGATATCATTCAGGAAGACACCCTCATTTTACAGATAAGGAAAGTTAGGCTGAGAGAGCTTACATTAATGGATTTTGTAGCTACTAAGAGGAAGAGGTGAGATTTGTGTACAGATCTATTTTCTAGATGGATCTAGATCTTTCTGGTTTCTAATTACCTCACTGTGTCTTAGAGCATTTCAGGCAGGAGCTGAGGCTAGTCTGCTGGGGTGCAGGAGACAGCAGCTTGAGTGGCAGGATGTCATTACATATGCCTTGGGGTTGAGGTCACCCTGGTGTCTGAGCACTTCAGGACAAGACGATCGAGTTACTGGTAGGAAGTGCTGTATCATGCCTTGCCATTTAGTTCTCCCCTAGTCCTGGGGGAAAGAGGCCCTACAAGTCAGCCCAGCCTCACTGGCCCAGTTGACGATTTAACCAGCTGAGAAAAGAGGCTTAGTTAGCACAGAAGACACCACCAGCCTGTATTTATCAATAGCACATGGTGACCTGGAGGACTATTTGACTCCAGGTGTTACTGGTGGTCACTGGAAACCAGAGTAGGTGGGGTCTTCCTTCTTCCTCTTCTGACATAGATGACCTTCTCTGTCCTTGAGAACAGGAAGACCAACTCCCCTCATCTTTCTTCTGGTTAGACTCTTTCTCCACTCCTCATGACTATACTACCATGTTCTTTCTGAGATTGTGACCTTTAAAATGCCTTCAGAATTCTATAGCAGTTCTTTATGTCCTCGGCTTTGGAGATGGCTCTGCTATTCCTCCCTACCACTACACCCATCTTCTCTCTTTCTCACCCCCTATTTCATTCTCTGATCCATGCCATAAAAATTTTCCCAAATACCATTTAAAGAACTTTCTTCTAGAAGGACCTCACTATTATGACCAGTCAAGAGAGTAGAAGAGAATTCCAATCAACTAGAAAGCTACAGTAGGAATACCTTGTATTACAGAGGTGCTAAATGCCAAGTAGAGTAGTTCATACTTCTCCCAAAATCTATTTTGGTGGTAGGATGCCATTGGGTGGGAAAAACATTGAACTTTCTTGAGCGAGAGAACAAAATTTACTCTCCCACTATCATTTATAGAGTATTAATATATACCCAGCACTATTGCAAGCTCTTTAAAAGTGTTCCTTCACTTAGTCCTCACAATCGATCCTATGAGGTTGTGCCCATTTTGTGGAGGTGCAACTGAAGCTTAGAGAACTTTGTTTTTCCTGTGGCTGCTACGTGATGGAGCTGAGAATCCCAATTCAAATACAAATATGTCACTAGACAGAAGCTAGAGAGCCTCCCAGGAGGATGTTGTGGAGTCTGTACTTTATAAGGGTATGAACTGATTGGATCCAAGAATAGAACTGAAAGCAAGGGGGAGGATTTCACAGGAAAGGCTAGCTGGGCGAGTGTCAAAATGAAAATGAAGAGAGAACACTTTGTGAGCACCCTGCGTGCCAGGCACATATCAGTGGTTGTGTCATCAGTATCCACAAGAACGTTGCGGACAAGGTCGTCTTTTACCATTTTGTGACTGAGAAGACAGACTGAGATTTGCGCTAACTCTGCATTTGAGTGTCAGAGCAGGGATTTGAGAGACTCCCAGCTTGGTGTCTTTGACATGTCATTGCATTGCTTCAAAAGTGGCTTTGAGCTTAGGCTCCAGGTATGGGGAGGAATAGCAGTGCCATCCCCAGAAACAGGGAAATTGTCAGGAAGTGAAAACATGTGAACAGGCACAGGGATGTTAAGTTCCTGGGAGTGAGAAGAAAGGAGGCTAATAGGGTAGAGATTTCTTGAGCACCTACCCACAGAGTAGAGCTGATAGTGCCAATCTGAGTGGTAAAAGCCATAGGGCAGATGTCAGCTCCTTTGAAGAAAAACAAGTAGAATTAGAAGAGGAAGGCTGCCGCCAATAGGGGCCTGGAGAAACCAGAGGTTGCAGCAAAAGATATGGAAAAGCAACCTTTAGTATCTAAAGGGGATATAAAAGGGTGCTCTCGTCAGAGACTCAACATGGAGGACATTTCCAGAAAGTTCTGGATCCGTGCTCATCTCAGCCAGCCAGCTAGCTGTCAGTTCACTCTAAACAACCCAGGCTGCTTCCAAGATGTTTTTTGAATTCCATCAAATTTATTAAGATTATGCTCCACTAAATGCTATAACCATGAAGGACAGTGATATATTTACTCTCTCAGGCACCACTTCTTTGGTTGGCAAAAAGCCCTATTTTCACAGCAGCAATCTCTGACTGGTTTATTTTTCCAATAAAGAATTTGATGAACATTTGACTTATATAAATAAATAGAAAAATAATAATAGTGTATACTCCCTCTGAACATTAGAGGAAAGTGTAGGCTTCCATTTAATGAGGTTTGGAAATAACATAGCAATTTGATGTCCTGTCAAGCTTGTTCAATTGCGATTCTACCAGGGTTTTACATTGAGCCAGGACCAGCGTGTCCCAAGGTATAAATTAGGCATAATTGGATATGCACCGATTCTTTGGGGTCACTGGGATATAATTCAGTGCTATAATTGAATAAATGATACTGTTGTGGTCTGAAAAGTCCTCTCCCAAAACTTCTAGCACCCCCTCCCTCTCTGAAACTGAGGAAGTTGAGTTCATTGCATTGTTTTATGTATGTTTTACAAACCCAGCCCCATATCTACAGAAGGACAACAGTCTGGACCTCCTGGTCTGTATTTTCAATTGAGGGGATAGGCATTTGCATTTTTTTAAAGTTCTCTTATTAGTTCTTTTGGAAAGTCATAATTAGAAGACTCAGTTCTGTGTTATAAGGGAGGAAAGCTGTGTTCCTTATTTATTCATCTAAATAGACAGGGATTGATCTAGTGGGGCAAATCAAAAGACAATTACGTCCTCAGTGCTCAGCTAATATTGGGTAGATATAATTTTAGGTTAACTGCTTAGAAGCCTAAGTCATTATTTAAAAATTTCATGTGTATTTGACAATTATCTCTACCAACTATTAGTTAAAAATTCTTAGTAAAATTATTTATGTACTTTGTACATATATCAAAATTATTTTAAAAAATCTATTTTCTATTCATTTTTATCTTAATTATACTTGCTACTGTCCTTTAATATGTTGTTCAAATTCTCTAATATACTCTGACCTGAACCAGGAGAGACAAGCAAAAGACTATATAGAACATTCAAGTATATAAGATCTCTGAAGACTGGGTTTGGGATCACAGACCTATTATTGATACATTAGATGACCTTAAGCAAATTATTTGCAAAGTAGCAAAAATAATGCCAATGTCTAGTCTGTCTAGATCAAAGAATTTTCATAAAAATCAAGTTATTGAATGATCACAAATATAATATATTACTATATAGAATTAGAATAATCAACTCCCTATTGTTATCTCCAGGGCAGTTCTCAAGGAGAGGAAAAGTGGGGCAGGGGCGGGCGGGGGTGTCATGGGATTCTACTCTGCTTAGTTTAGAGCTCTGTTAGACTTTTCTGCCTTGTTTTATAGATTGGTTTTCCACATAACGGTTTATTTGGAAATCTACTGCATAGGGGAAAAAAAACGTTGAAAATCACTCTTCCGTGTTTTGTTAGGCTCTCTGCCCATATTCTTCCTCCTTAATTACCAACCTACCCTTTAGCTAGTAACTGCTCATTATCACCTTCCCAGAAATTTTAGACAGGTAAAATTCTAGTTAGCTTCCTTCCATGACTCCTTATCAGAGTTTGGGTTAAATTCTTCAGTTGAATTTAAAACTAATGGTTAAGTATGTCTTTAGATGAATTACTATTATTCTAGAAAGTTCTTTCTACTGCCTCATGTCTAATTAAGAAATTACTATAATAGAATTCCTTCTTAGCTAATTACAATCTACTACTTGTAAATGAGTGAAATCTTAGACTCACATGTCTATCAGGCACAATAGGCAAATCAGAAGACGATTAGGTCCTCAATGCTCAGCTAATATTGGGTGGATATAATTTTAAGTTAACTGCTTAAAAACCTAAGTCATTATTTAAAAATTTCGTGTCATATATTTGCTGGCCTCCTCTATTTGTTATCAGATTCTTAAGATAGATTTCTCATGAAAAGTTCAAGACATTGGACAGAAAGTTACCCAAACAGTAATTCATATTTCTGTGAAGAGTTGAAGAGGAGGAGGGGAAGAAAAGATAGGAAAGGAATAGAGCAAATGCATTCCTACACCCACACACACATAATGGTTAAGGGACAAAAACAAAACAGATCCAATGGGATCTGTTAACTAGGGAGATGACGGGAAGTTGTACAGAACAAAAATGAATGAGATGCTATATTGACAACAAGCATGGAGGCATGCTGACATTGTTAGTGACTTGGTTGAGCATCTTCTTCTGCTAGTCTGCAGAAGGCTCCATTTTTCTGCATATACAGAGAAAGGTGGAAAATGAACACATTTTCTATAACATTAAACATCTTTGTATCTCCTCTTCTCCCAACATTCCTGACCAAAAGGATCTAATTTACTAGGGTATTTCAGATAAAAGAATTGTCCAAACTTAATTCTCACCACTTCCCCAGTGTGTTCATTGCATTGCACTCTGAATTTTGTTCTCAACTCTTCACCAAAACTTCCCTGAATGTGATCACCAATAGCCACTTAAGTGCCATATTTATTGATCATTTTTGCACATCTTAATTTTTACTTTATCTCTCCGCAGCATTTGACATCACTGGACACTCTTACTTTCTCACTCGTACCAGTTTCTGCAAACCTTGCCTTCTTCCTCCTTTTCTTTCCTTCAAGACCTGTGTTTGTGGAGCCTTTAATTACCATCCAACTCCAAACTGATGACCTTTTCTTGCCACCACTCTAATTTGGTGGCACAGATTACATTATTTTGCAATGATTTGTTGACACTGTTGAGAGGCTGACCCTGGGCCACCTGGTACATACATGGGAAGCTCACTCCTTGGGGCTCCTCACTTAACTTGCTACCTCCAAGAAACAAACAAGGCAGCAAATACTTCTAGAAAAACCTGAATGGATTACCAGCACTAGAAAGGAAGGGGAGAACATAGGTGTCCTACTTATTAGCTCATTTTCCATGTGGAAAAATACATGCATGGGAAGTAACCTTTGGACATTGGTCTCCTGGGACTTTATAGCCTGATGTTGGTGGCCTAGCAACAAGAACAAGGTTCAAGGACTCTATGTCTTTGTCTAGATGGGAAGCAAATGTGGATGGGTTCCCAACAGGATTTCTGAAAGATAAAGTAAGGCTCAACTTTAGTTAGAGCTCTTAATGGTGGTGAGGTTCTCCTGCCTGCCCAACCCTGTAGATTTCTAGATGCTTGTTGTCAATATAGCATCTCATTCATTTTTGTTCTGTACAACTTCCCGTCATCTCCCTAGTTAAATTGAAAATTCTTTCAAGGCTTAGAAAGGAAGCCTGAAGTTTACGAGTTTCCTCTCCCAGTATCCTGTGGATAGTTCTTTAATAAAGCCAGATTGATTGATTGATTGAATATCTGACCTTCCATCCTAGTAATCAAAGGTTCTCCTTTATTTACCTTAGTGGGCACACATTTAATGACACTTGTGGAGGCAAACTTTGCCTTTCAACTTTTAACTCAGTGATTTTTCCATTGTGTGCGCCAAAGCCTTAAATTGATTCCAGCTGCTTAAAAGAGATGTATATTTTTCCTTCTACACATTTTAGGAGAAAAAAATCTTGAATGTATTTTTCCCTAGACTAAACCAAAACCAGATAGTTTTCCCAGCAATGTATGAAGGAACAACAAAGTGGTGACTTGGGAAGCTGACATTGGATTTCAGAGGAGTCAAGTAATCCCATATTTCATGTGGCTCAAGGTGAAAGAAAAAAATATTTGGTCAGCAGCAGGGAAGGGAAGAAGAAACTCCAAAGCTCTCATGCAGAATTATTATTTAAATAAGAAACAATTCAATATAGAGGCAATATGGCAAAAGATATTAGTCAGTGAATATGAATTGCTTTTTAAACAAAAGAATGTGCATGCTCTTTTTGCTGTTTAAAGATGAAATTGTCCTTTCTTGATGACAGAACCAGAACATCTCAGATCTGTAAAATACTTTAGAGAATTAAAATATTTCCAATGCCAAGACAGTGACTCCTTTAGGACAAGGATCATATTTTCTGCTTCCTCTTCAAAATGTCCACAGTGCTGAGTCAAGACCTGTGCACTCAGTTCCCTTAAATAACAGTCTGGGATATGAAAGTTTCTGATTCACCGTTGTAGGGGTAAAAAGAAAATTGCATCTTCACTTTCTGGAATGGCGTTCCTGGTTGATAAGAACTCCTTTTGAGAGCTGGAGCTCTTAGAATCATCGTGATGACACTGTTGGTATCTTCCCTGTGTCACTCATGAAAATATCATGCAGAGAGCCACACGGATGTTTTTGTTGCCTGACACACTGGCCAGCCGCTGCAATGCCTACAGCCCCAGAGCACAGAGCCTGCACATTGACCAGCCCATTCAAAAAGTGTGCGAGGGCCTTGCTTTTCTATCCGGGCAGAAGGGTCCTTGCGATGATTCTGATCAATACTCCCCTCAGAGCTGTTTGGAAGTCCAACCAGCTGTCACTTAAGGGTAATTAACACATCTCTCTCTCAATTATGCATGCTGGTGGAAGAATTTCAAACATTCAGCTGGATAACAAATCCATCCCCTCTGTTAGAGAAAGGTCATTTCTCTGGCCATCTGGATATTTACTTTTCTTTAGAAATGAACTTCATGGAATTTTCTTTTGGGAGGGGGAAAAGGAAGAGGACAAAAGGAATTTCCTAGTAAAAATGATTAGCCCCCATTCAATACTGGTTCTGCCTACAAACCAACAATCTTAAATCTTACATCCAGCCCTTATTTTGTTAATTCCACACTCTGCTGACAGCTGCCATGCTTAGTCTGCACACTGTTGTGACGAGAGCCATCATAGACGAACCTAAAACATCACTGTTGATTGCTAGATTCGAACATCTTTGTCCTTCTTTATGGGATGCAACCACTTTGGTGGAAGTTGGAAAAGAGAAGACCCTGGGATGGGTGCAAGGATGGGTGTCTCTACCCTTGAGGAGGGGTACTGACTTGGGGAGAAACATGCAAGCCACTGTAATGCAATGATCCCTTACCTGCCAGCAAAGTACATAACACAAAGCCCTGTGGAAAGAGATTTGTCTGAATGGGCTAGGAGGGCGAAGTGGAGGAGAAGGAACTGAGATGGGCCCATGGCAGTGGGGGAAGAAGGCATTCAAGGCAGAAAGAGCCCATGGCAGGGGGTGGAGGCAGGAAAGTGTGGGACGTTTGGAATCCGAGAGGAATGCAGTTGGACTGCAGTGTGTGGGGATATGGGGCCTGCAGGGAGATGAAATCACAATGATACATTGAAACAGGCTTGTGGGAGAACTCAAACACCCAAGAGAGGAATTTGGAGAGAATTTGGAAAATTGGGACAATGAAAGATTTTGAGCAGAGAGATGAAAGATTAAGAAGATGACCTTTTCAACCATTTGAGATTGAATTGCATCACAGCCCTTCCCCTGCCAAGTTTATATGTTGAAGTTCAAACTCCCAGTCTCTGAGTGCGACCTCTTTTGGAGACAGGTCTCTAAGGGTGATCAATTAAAGCAAGGTCATTAGAGTGGGCCTAATCTAGGGTGACTGGTATCCTTATTAAAAGGGGAAATTTGGGCATGCCCTGGTGGCTCAGTGGTTAAGTCTGAGGCTCCAGCATAGTCCATGTTAAGCCCATGGACTAAAGTTCAAGGCCTGCGATCTGAGGGGAAACAACCAACATGAACAACTAAATGGATGGATGAATCTCTCTTCCTCCTCTCTCTACCTGTGTATCCACCTGCCTTCATTGCTGCCTGCTTCCTTCCTCTGAATAAATAAATCTTTAAAAAGAAAAAATAAATAAAAGACACAGAGATTCACATAGAGGGCAGATAGTGTAAAGAGAGAAGATGGTCATCTACAGGCCAAGGAGATAGGTCTGGAATAGATCCTTCCCCAGAGCCTTCGGAGGGAGTGGGAGGACACCTTCACCTTGAACTTCTAGCCTCCAGAATGGTAAGGTAATGAATTCCTGTTGTGTAAACCACTTATTTTGTGGGACTTTGGGAAGACAAACTTTGTACATGAGAAATCAAAAGAAGAGAAAGACAAGTGGTGTCAGGGAAAGGGAAGCTTCAGGATTTAAGCCTGTGGCAGAAATGTCAAAGGTCACGGGCTCCTCATGCTTTGTTCAGGCTTCAGATTGGGCATGAGAAGGCTCTCATTCATCCTGGCTCCAAATCCAACAAGTTCTGTGACCCCAGACAAGTTACCTTCTCTCTCCATCCTATTGTCTATCAAAAGGGGGTGGGGGGACTGCATCTTAGAGATTCCAGGTCCAAGAGCATTTTGATTTTACCATGCTCTTTACTTGAAGAAATTTTTTGTTAGAGACAGTCAATACATGCTTGTTATCTCTGTGTATGTTTGAGAGTGAGCTTTATAGTCCTCCCTGTTTCTAAATGCATTTGAGGGAACTTCCAAAATTCAAAATCATTGTTTCTAAAAGGAACAACAAAGTAGAAAATCAATCTGAGGAAAAAAGAGAACTGTATTATGGGTCACCTGAGATGAACTCATTATTGGATTTGAACTTTAGCTCCAAGTTTCCTGGCAGTTAAGGCAAAAAAGAAAAACCATGTGCTCATTGTCTGATAAATATCAGTGTAATATGATTTGTTCTTGAGAAAAACATCTAGATATGCTGAGTGCCCAGATAAGATTACACTTAGGAACACGCGGATTCAAGGTACATTAAGAACCCTGCAAAAATCCATCCTCATTAACTCAATAATTCCACTTGAACAGAGGAAATTAAAATAGGAGGGGAGAGTCTAGGTGTGCGAAAATGCTTGTCACAAAATTATTGACGAAAGTGCAAAACTGGAAAGAACCAAGTGGAAGAAATAGTTCACTTAATTAATGCATCCATCCAGGGAAATTTAATGCAGGCTTTGTAAACAGGACTCTTCAGCAGCAGGAAGGGCCACGTTCATGACAGGCTCAGTGAGAATAATCAGGGTATATGGTGATTCGTTCACCAAAATGGACAACTGTATAAAAAATGGGGACAATATCAAAAGAGAATCCTCAGACATAGTAATAATTATGATGGTGTAGTGCTCTTCAGAGTGATTTACCTCTTTATGTATTTCCCAAATATTTAGTAACAGCTACAGTTAAATTTCAGAGAAGAAGCCAGCTCACTGAAGTTCTACTTTTAGCTGTGCTTTCAGGGGTTGCTGTTTTTAGTGGAAGGAAAATATTTCAGAAATGTGAAAAATAACAAATTGAAACTATTTCTTGGTAAAAGCTGCTCTTCAACGTCTTGAAAAAGCTTTTGTTTTCTGGGGTTTGTTTTCACGTGTAGATATTGGTGGTCATGCAGAGAGAGGCCCTCCTTGCCTGCTTCAGTGGTTATTGAAACTGGCTGAATGAAGCGTGTGCTGAAATGCTGTTTTAAGGGATGATTGAGAGATTAGGGTTCAAGAGCCCTCTACTCCACCAGCTGAATGTCTCCCAGTTAATGCCCAGGCATTAATAGTCCTCCTTTTGCATAACCTGCCTCATTGTTCATTACTGATCGTTCTTTGTTCTGTCTTCTATCCTGTTATTTCTTTGAAGGAAGGAAAAGATCAGCTACTCCTGATATTAATTCAAATTAAATAAAAAAATTCTAATCAAAAAATAGATCTTAGGCTTTCATTTTCAAGCTCCTATGACATGTGAGAACATCTAGAACTCAGCTCGCCTGGGCAGTGATCTAAAAAAAAAATGGATTCAAAGAAGAAAACTATAGGCACAGGTGTTGTAAACCAAGATGTTTCCAAGCATATCACATGGATGGACTCAGAAACACATTTGATAAAACCCAACAGATTGTTTTAAAAAAGAAGTCAATTTCTCTTCTACTTGTAATTCATCTAGGTCAACTCTCTTTTCTGGATTCCTTTCCTAATTTCATTTTTTCATGTTTACTATTTTCTTTTACCTAACCAAAGTGATTAACAAATTACTTCACACTGAATTTTTAATGATTTCAGGGTTATTTCCATGCTAAAGGTTTGGATGAGAAAGAGTAGGAAATATCTCCAAAAGATGAGTCCATCATGCTGGGGCTCAGAGGCCAGGAGACTGGGGGAGTCTCCTTTTTCCCATTGGCCAGACTCAGTTTGCTTTAGCAATAGCTGCTGAGTTTAGAACGGAATGTGAATAGCCCACAACTAACATGGATTTGTTACTTCATATTTCCTACTTACAGGTTTTTGAAGAACTAAAAATTCCTTTTGGAACATCCATTTGTTTCCTGAGAGCCCCAATCCTCATCATTATATTTCTGTGATCTGTTGATGGAGAATACACCTTTCAGAGGTTACTGTGAATTCAATGAACTCTGATAAGTTTGAATCTGCATTTTACTCCAGACAACAGCATTTTACAGCCTTGGAGTCTATAAGACATACATTTGCATGATACTCTTTATTCCAGTTATAAGCAGTGTTTGCAGCATGTGAATCCACCTTCCTCTGGCGAGGGCTCTTCTCCACAAGTGAGACAGTGCCCATGCTCCAGAGACATGGATCATCGTGGAGGAAGAGAAGTTCAAGAAAATTCTTGGAAGGAATTGCATATATTTTCCCAGAATTTTCTGGAATTTATTTTCCTTTGAAACATACACTCACATACACACATGTATGCTTGTATGCCTTATATTACAGTTATATATATATATATATATATATGTGTATATATATGCCGAAAAGAAGTAAATGCTCCAATACCTCAAGGCCATGAACTTAAAAATGAATAATCCCAGGGCTGCCCTCTAAGTTCTAAAAGTCCAATGGCTTTTAGCATCCTCACACTGCACAGGAAAACAGTTAAGTCCAGCATATTCACTTTGAATCCTGAAAATAGAAAACGAGCTGTCAGTTCTATTATTCTGTGGCACATTTTTCTGTGGCTGTCCCTGATTTCTCTTCTACACACCCAGCTGCCCTCCAGCCCCCTCACCACACATTCCCAGGCCCAAGTTCTTCAGAGAGTAGAGCAGGAGAAACTCCCAGTCTAATCAGTTAGCCTTCTCAGTGTCAAGGACACATACCCTTTTTTTTTTTTTTTTTAATTAACCATCTCATTGAACAGAGGGTAAATCAGATTTGAGGATTGCTCACGTTCTGAAATGTAATTGGGTGGCCAGGAAAAGTTGACCTGGACTTTTCTGGGCTCTGCTACAAAGACCTTTATGCCTCTTGCTGTTCTTCTGAGGTTCATCTGCAGCCTGTTGCATTAACAGCCTTTGATGGAAGCCTCTGTCCCCGTGATGCATGCACCTGACCCAGTCTCAGCTGTTCGGATTTGAGGACTTGGATGGAAGCTGTCGGAACAGCCACATCCTTTCCAGCAGGAGAGTGGGAAAGTCTGGGGGCTGGCATGCTGCAGATAGGGTGGCCCCTGCTCTGAGCCTCTGGTAGTTAGGCATGTCATGCTCCCCCAGCCTCTGGCTTGCTCCCTGATCACAAGGGCAGTGCTAAATGGAGAGCTGTATGAGATCAGCAATATTTCATTGTTGGGAGCTGACATAATGCACTCTCTCATAATTTATTAAAGTTGCTAATACATTTAAAAAATATGTGAAGAACATAGAAAGCTCTGGGTAGTATCGTACAGTGCATTAACTCTCCATTGATTTTGCATCTTGGTCAGAATAAAAGCTGAAGTCCTTCCCATGGCCCATAAGGGTCTCCACTCTCTGGTTCCCTTGCTCTCCTTACCTCTCCCATCTGAGTTCCTATTCTTACCCGCACTCACCCTGCTCCTCTCACACAGTCCTGCTTCTGATTCTAGAATACTCTAGGTATACTCCAGCCTCATTGTATTTCCTGTCCTCTTACCAAAATCCACCAAGCTTATTCCTGTGTGCCTTTGAAGTCTCACCTGACATCTCATTGTGACCTTCCTCCGTCACCCTCACAAAAATTGCCATCTTCTACTCACCTTCCTAGCCCATCTTAGTTATCTTTTCCTTCCTAGCACTTATCACCCCATGTTTTCCTTATTGATGTTTCCCCCATTAAAAGGTAAGCTCCTTGAGGGAAGGAACTTTTTTGCCCTTTTTTTTTTTTTCACTCATATGTCTCCACCGCTGAAGACAATGCTGCCACAGAGGAGGCACTCGTTACAAATGCGCTGAATGAATGAGTGATTATAAATGGTAGTGGGTTCTGTTCAAGGACTTGATTATTGAAAGATCATATTGTCATAATATCCCTCTGTGGAGCCCATCAGCAGCTTGAAACTGAGGACTCGATGATAGAGTGTGTAAATTTTATCCTGACTTTTAAGAGAGTGAAATTAGAATCCTGACTCCTACTGATTAGCTCCGTGACCACCACCAACAATTCAGCTGAGGGGACTTGCTTCTCTTAAGTCACTCAATATGTAAAAGAAAGCGAAAGAAAATTTCTGAGCTTTTGTGAGAATTGGGGTCAATGTATGCAAAACAGCTAGCATATAATGATAGTTCTTGAAAACGATACCTCTTTTCCAGTAAGTGAATCATGTGTATTGCTCTGTAGTTGTTTTCATTATTGATAAAGTAGGAATTTGTATAGTTGTTAGTTTCATCTTAGGGAATATGCTGAGTACTTTACAAACTCCATACAATAGTTTTTTGCATTCTGATAGAGAAAAATACTACATTTACTTTCATCACTTTCTGGTACGTGCTTGTATGATTTAAGGTTCTCTAAGTGGGGACAAGTAGTCTCTAAAGCTGTAAAAATTATCTTCAAGTTGTATTTGCTCCCCCTTTAGATCTCATCCTGACAGATTGACAAGGGTCTTATCTTGCAAATCTGTGCCTTCCAATAATTCATTTGTTAAGCAAATATTGGTGGTGTGTTTGCTCCCTGCCAGGCACTATGTTCTCCATTATTAGCTGTTCTGAGATAAATTAGAAGCTTCTGCTCAGGGGCAACTTACAACAAAGCCCTGAGATTGGGTCCAACTGAGCTAATGATAACAGCGGGCATCAGTGTCACGTGTCATCCGAGAGGTGCTGATGCTAAAGAAGCGTAGGCAAGGCTGGAATGCTTTCTCAAGGTTGGACAAGGTTGGAGAATAATTCATAGACAGGAGGGTCAGTTAAAGTGGGCTTTGGAATAGAAGTAGTATATGAATGATTCGAAATGGGGAAGAAGATAGAGGAATGAAAACAGCTTTAGCAAACTGATAGAGGAAGCAGGAAGACATCAGGTCTATTTCCCAACTCCAAGAGATCAAGGTTGCATGAAAAGAGAACAGTGGAAGAAAAGACTGGAAAGGAAGCTCGCTGTCGGACAACATGAGAGGTCTTGTTCATGAATAAGGACCTCTCGATGTGATTCTGGAAGGAAGGGGTGATGTTCTATGAGATTCTGATGCACCCAGGACTAGAATGGAAGTTTGCTCATGGTACCAATACCTTCCACATGCCCAGGTCTTCCAGCAGTACACACCTCCAGACCACACCTCCTTCCTGAACTTCAGAACCATGTATATCCTATTGTTTCCTTGACACCTCACTTTTGATGCTATAGACACCTGCAACTCAGTCTATCCAGAATATAACTCCTGCTACTTCCCCCAGAACTACTTGAACATTAGATGCAGGAGGCATCTCAACTATAGGAATTCAACCTTTTCAGTACTCAAGCCCCAAACTCTGGTGTCTTCTTTGATTTCTTTCACACATGTCATCTAGTGTGTCAGGAAATGCTGTTGGCTCTACATTCAGAATATCAACAGAGCTCATCACTTCTCACCACCTCCATGCCACCACCCTGGTCTAAGTCGTCACCAGCAGTCGTCACCAGCAGTCCCCAGGATGACCCCTACAGCCTAACTGGTTTCCCCAGGCCTCATCTAGCCCACACAATCAATTCTTAAAGCCAGAGCACTAGCCTCAGACACCTCCTGGTGCACTGACCTTCTCCTTGGGGCACCTGCACTGTTTGTCTTCTCCACCTGGAATATGCGCCTTCCAGATACAAGTCTTGGCCAACTTCCCACCTCCTTCAAGTCTTTAAGCCAAAATTACCTTCTCTATAAGGTGACCCTGCCTACTGAATTCAAAAGGGCAACCCAATCCCCTCCAGCACCTTCCATCTTGTTTATCTCACTCTTTTCCCCCAACCCTCGGAATATTCTGCTTTACAAAGCAAAAAGAAGCTTGAGACGTGGGACATGGAAGTCATCTAACTGCGGGGGTTGAGTCATATCGGCACGGGACAAAGGCCAGCCTCCTTTCAGGATTTGTCCTGAGAGCTTGGGAAGGTGGTCAGGAGGGTGGGGAGCAGGAGACCTGGCCCTCTTCCCTGCCATCAACCCATGGTGTGTCCAAATACCTATGAAGTAAAGAGGACCCCAACCCCTGAGTGAGACCACAGAAAGATATTGACCTTTGCAAAAAACAACTTCAAAATGCTGGCCGAATGTGTACCTTCTCATTGACTTCCCTCCTGCCTGACTGAATGGTCTTTTTCCCCTTCCATGCAATTTTAATATCAAGGACAATTTTTATCAAGTCTTTCTCTGTAATCAGGATATAAAAATTATCTCAACATTTCTCTTTGAAAATGGTTCTTCAGAGACCCAGTAGGCCTTTATGCATTACTAATGAGTTCTTTAGTGAAACATTTTGTCTTTTACAAAAATAAATCTCTTCTATTAAATCTTCCATATGAAAAATCAGATCACATTTAAGCTGACTGGCTTCATTTATTGGACGTCATTGTACTTGTTAAGGATTTGGGGATTGTTGACGTTTATGTTGGGTCAGACAGGGACCTGGTTACCTGAGTTCATGAAAAAATTAGAATAAACCTTCAAAGACTCAAGTCTCCGTGATCGAAGGTGTCATAGTGCTTTCATGGCCTGGCCTCTAGCCACATGAAACCATGTGTGACCTATCTTATTTTATCAGTAACCGTAGTCATCTCCTGAGGTTTCTGTGACAAGGACCACAAGCATGTTGGTTTGGAACAACATAAATTTATTCTGTGGCAGAGAAGTTGAGGCCATGCTTCTTCGGTCTGAGGAAGGATCTATTCCAGGCCTCTCTCCCAACTTCTGATAGAGATGAAGTGGGATTTGGGGGTCTAGCAGTGAAACGGCCCAGAACGAATTCTTAGGCATTTAAATCAGTGGGACTTAGTAAGTTTATTAGCAAGCAAGAGCACGGGAGACAGCGGCCTGTGGGCAGGCCGAGAGCCGCTTCCTGGCTGCGCTGAGAGGCGGTCAGATAGACGCCCTGTTCTGGCACCGGAGGGCTCGTGGGCGGACCGCCTTTCCAGGCTCTGAGAACGGGAGTCACGTAGTCACGAGGAGGGTCAGGTGATGGGGGACATTCCAGGGAGTCCTCCGTGTCTGAGGAAGAGCGCCCCGGCCTTCTGGTGGTCCCGGCGGGGCCAGGAACTCATGGCTCTTTGTTGGATTGGAGACTCGTTAGGTTGATGAGGGCCAGGTAAGGAGAAGGTCCGTGACTCTCCAGAGAGCCAACAGGTGGACTCCGGCCTCTAGCGCCCAGATGCCGTTCTGTCAATGTGACTCAGCATTCCAAGGCCTTCTGTTGTCTTGATCTAAAAGAAAAACCTAGAGGATGCTGCCTCCTGGCCCTGAATTTTCCCTCTTCAGCCTCACAGTTTCCTTGGCTGAGGAGCAGCCATCTTCTCCTTGTATTTCTTCACATTGTCTTCCTTCTGGGCATGTCTCTGAAGTCTCCTTTTCATAAGGACACCAGTCAATCTAGAGCCCATTGTGACATCCCCACCTTAACCAGTTGCCTTTGTAAAGACCCTGTCTCCAAATAAGGTCACATTCTCAGGTCTGGGGCTTAAGGCATTGGCATCTCTTTCCAGGGAGACACAGCTCAATCCACAATGCTGACCATCCAGTGTTATGTCCTAAAGTTCACTGTCATACAAGGTGGTGGCTCAGTCTGTTCTAAATAAATCTTCCACATGCAGAACTAAGAATCTGTTCCCTCATACTTTCTCCCACTGTGCTCAAGGAGCCATAGAGAGGCTGTTGGGGGTTAGGAGGGACCAGAATTTAGCTCTGGTTCACTTTAACAGCATGACCTTGGATAGTCTCTTCAAGTCCCTCGTTTTCCTTACCTCTAAATGGACTTGGCATATTATAAGAAAGTTGTGAAGTGATAATAAGACTGTATGTGTAAAGAACGCGTTTTAAGTTGTAATACAAAAGTTCCATTAGATTCACTTTTCTTCAGAACAGGTCAGCAAAGGGTGAGGCCCATCAGTTCACCCAGGTTGGAGGCCTAAGTCTGCCCCTTGCTGCCTGTGGGACCTGGGCACGTGAAGTTCCCCTCTCTGAGCCTCCCTTTTATCCTGTAAACTGAGAAAATCAATAATAGTTGGTTAAGCAATTGTGTTGAAGATTAGAGTATGGTGTCCCAAATACACAGAAACTGCCTGGTACCCCCCCGGAATTACACACATCAGCTCTTTTGATCAAGGGTCCGACCATGTCTTAGAGACCTGTGTACAATTCTGGTAGAGAGCAGATGCTGGACAATGTTTATTGAATGAATAAGGACTGGAAGCCTGTGACTTCTGCCTCCAAGAGACAGGAGAAGCCCCACACCTCATCCCTATGACCTTGCCAGTGTCTCCTCTTCCAAGAACTGGTGCAGGGACCTTGACCTACCCCTTCCCAGGCTGGTTTTTGTTTTGTTTTGTTTTCTGAACAAAGTGCAACTTCCAAATAAATCCTGCAGTTCTGTTGCTCCCAACTCACCAAGTCATCCAAACCAGCCTGAGAGCAGTTCTTTTCTTGTGTTACCACCAAGGAACACACTCTTGAAAAGATATTCTATGTTTCCATCTTCTTCTGGGCCTTCTTCCTCCAGTCGTCATTTTTCATCCCGCTCTCTTTCCCAGCCGCCCTCCCCTTCCTGCCTTTCTTCAGACCCCTACCTAGCCCTCCTCCAACTCCATCCTCACCTCCCCCTGGGACCCTCCCCAGCCTGAGCACCAGCCACCCTAGGTGCTCTGGCTTTGTCATAAGCATATTTATAATCAAATATGATATGTAAAGTATTTTCACACAAATACCTCCCAGGTGGGCAGCCCTGAGCTGAGTGCAGGGCTGAGTCAGGGAGCCCCCATGTTGGGCCAGATGGAAGTCTCCGAGAGGGTTGTTGAATTTGGAAAGAGGGGGCTGAAGTGACCAGAAAAGTGGAGACACCTTTGACATGAGGGGCTTGAGGGGCTTGGGACAGCAGCTGTATTCTAACTGGGACAGAGGGGTTTCCAGTAGTTTGACCAATGGCCCAGCTGTATGGGAGCCTCCCTGATAACTGTCAGCCTTGAAGGCAGAGTGTCCATCCATCTCCAGATTCCAGCAAGGCTTCTGTGGGGGTAGGTGAGTCATCACATGGTTTTCAAATCAGATGGAAAAGATTATACAAGAACAGAAAATGTGTGATAAGGTTTTGTGGGTGAAGATGGCACTTTTTAACTTTTTAAAAGAAAGGTACAGGCAGGAATGAAGGCGGGTAGGCCAGCAGGCCGGAAGAGAAAGGAGGAAGAAACCTTTTATTCTATTCACTTTTATTTAGTTATTCACACTGGTTGCTACCGCCCCCACCCCCGACACATACGCAGGACTGGAATCCAGGGGTATGTGGCCTGCCCTCCTTCAAAGGCCGTTGTACTAACCACTACTCCACCAGGGCACACAGGACTGCATTTACCTAACCAAGGCCCAGCCTCTGGAATTGCTAACAGCTGATGATAATCAAATAGCAACCAGCATTTCCTGAGCATACTCTTCCTTCCAGGTGCTGTGGAGAGGCCCTTACACGGCTTCAGGAAGTTAGCACAGGCCACACCCAGAGCTAGCCTAGCCCTGGCTTGTTTGCCTTTTCCAAATTACCAGCTTCCTCCCCTCCACCCACACCCACCACTTGCCCTGGAGTCATCTCCATCCCCAAACTAGAAATGTCCCCTGTCAGGGCGCTCATCCCTCTGTGTTTCCATCGTCCATTTCATATCACCGGGCTCCAAGCAGAGAAGGGACTCAATCAATTGGTTGAAAGAAAGGCAGACAGTCATCTGTTAGCATGCGGGAGTGCCCACCCCACCACGTGAGGCCCTGCACTGGGTGTTTGAGAAGTGCTCTGAAGAAACAAGATGCCCCCACCGTCCCCCACAGGAAAGGCCCAGCACTGGCATATTCGTACTCTGGCTGCGTCCTTGCCATGGACGTGATGTTAGAAAAACCAGACCCTACCCAGTCAAGAGCTGTAAGACTGGTTTTGTGTTCTGTGATGTGCTGCTGCTCTCTGCAGGAAACAGTGCGCCTCCGTGACTCAGAAGACATCTGTCTTCTAGTAAAATAAAATTGTTTTCAAATGTACCATCTGATGCCTTCAAGTTAGTGTCCTGAAATCTCTGGAGAACAGAAGGGCTACGTTTGGTCCCACTGATTTCTCTTAACTGGCACATTTTCCGTGAGCATGATAGCTAATAGGATGGATCAAGCCTTCTGGTAAAGACAGGACTTGACCCCTTTGTGAAATGGACACCGGCTCGTTCCCATCACAAGACACACACAGTCCGGCAAGCTAAAATTGCCCCAGTAACGCACGCCCGGAAACATTTTCCTGAAAACATGCTCTGAAATGATAAACTACAAGACAACTGACCCTCTGTGTCTCTCCTCCCCATTTATCAATGTTCCTGTTTTCCTTGCTGAAAATCATTACACGACTAGGTCTGAATGGCGCCTGCCCGGAGCGCGGGGAGAAATAGGGTGGTCCATGGCACTGCCAGGACCGTGAAGGCCTCTCCAGTCTATTCAAGAAACACTGGCAGTGGCCCCCAGGTTTTCCAGGTCCTTTGGGGAGAGCAGACTGTCCAAAATGCAAGGCTAGACATGAAAGTATTCAGCGCCTGCCCAGGAAGCTAAAAGCACTAGACTGGAGGGGCGCCCCGGCGTCACCCCTGATCTGCGTTTCACGTGAATGGTGCTCTGTGTCTGATACATGGAAGAGTGCAGCCCAAACTCCAGTCCCCGATAGCCTGGGCCCCCCTCTATCTACACAACTTGATTCAGGCTCTACCAGCTCACAGTTGTACCATTACTGGTGGTGAGTAAATTGGAGGGATTGGCAAATGCTGACAGGCGTCGCCCTACTTTATCCCTAGTTTACCCCATCAGTCTGGTCTCTGCGTTCTTCTTTATCTTTTCCTAAGGCTTCCTCCAACCGCGGAAGCAGCAGAGGAGACTTTAAAAACTCCCTTTTGAGCTGTCTTCATAAGTACATTTTATGCTAGGCATCAAGAGCAGTGTATATATAGACTGTGACAGATGCGTTGCTATATTGTGAACTAAATTACTAATCATTGGAAAGTGCTTATTATATATTGTTCATTTCGGCAGAGGATCTGGTTATCATCATTTAATGATAGTGAGTCCACAAGTTTCTTCTGTTCTGATACCCTTCTGTAGTGGTATTGTGTTTGCTTGTTACACAGTTGAAACTAATAATACAAGATATTCATGTGGTTCAATTTATTTAAATGCAAAAGAAACCTAAAAACCTAATCTGTCACTTGCCTGAGAGAAGCGCTAGTTCAGTCGCATAATGAATGTTATAAATTAAGCCCTGATGTAAATACGCATTTTCTTCCCCTGTATTTTTACTTGCCCAGATCCTCCCGGAAATAGATAGAAAATGTACTGTCACCCAGCTAGCTCACAAATCTCATGTCAAGACTGGGGAAAAACTTACATGGCCAGTGTGAATTTTTACTGTAACTGTTGGGTGAGATGGCTTTCTCCTTATACCAGGTTAGGAACAGTGGGGGGCGAGGGTGGGGGTGTGGAGAAGAGATGGAGAGTTTTTATCCGAGCAACTTCTGTAGCCTCTAACTCTCACTGCCTTGGGGAGTTGAGATATGGGAATATGATCACACCCATTTGACAGATGAGAAAATTGAGGCATAGACTACTATAATTATTTGTAAAATTTTATATAACCATTTGGGGATGAAGCCACAACCAGAATTCCAGGATTTTCCCACTGTAACACAAAGCTACTTTAATGTCTAGATTAGTCATGCCATGTTAATCAGCCCTGGCAAGTTTCAGCAGGAAAAATATCAAAGAAAAACAGATCTGAGACTCTTTTGAAGAGAGAGATGGCCAATGTTGGCACTGATTGTGAGAACAAGAATAACAAAGGGTCAAAGAGCTTGGTAGACAAGCCAGAGAAAAACACAACGATAGGACAACTGGTGTCCCATTAGGTCGGTTGATTTTATTAATACCATGTGTCTTCATTGACTCTGCAAAGGTGTTCATGAGAATAATTATGATGATAAAACTTAGAGGGCTGACTCTGCTGGGAACTGTTCAAATACTTTATATGCACTGACCATTTAAATATATAATAATTGCATTATTTCTTTTGTTACATATGCATTTTAAGAGATGAAATCACACCTCGATCTGTGTGCATTGCACACCACACCCAGCATCAGAGTTCCCGTGTCCTTCCACCACCTTGTGCCCATTGTCCTTCTTCCCCCTCCCACCTGCTGGTAGCCACAGCTTTGTCCTGAGACTTTTGCTGGTGTTTGTCTGTTCATTGATTTGTTTCATTGTATCCCACCTATGTGTGAAACCATCCTGTTCTCTTTTTCTTTCTGAATATGCATTGACTTCTAGTCCTTACCAAAAAAAGTCTATGAGGTAGGGACGATTGTCCCATTTTATACATGCAGCAAGTGAAGGCCACCAGCCCCAAGGTTCCCATGTCCTACAGCAAGACAGTAGTTCCATTCCGGGGACTGTTCCCTTTACCACTAGTCTAAATGACTTTCCCCCGAGAGGCCCAAGACAGAACAGGTTTCAGAAATGTAACTCCAGGACCGAGATGTGTCACCACATAGCATTTCACAAGGCCGGTCTCACATATGTGGAAAGCCTGGCAACCCCAGCGACTGCCCGGCTTTCCGTGGCCAGCAGCAGGCCGTGAAGCTGGCGCCTGACTCCAAGGTCGCTGCAGGCAGCTCTGGGAGCACCTGCTCTGTCCTCCATGGTGACGGGCCGCGCTCACCCCTCCGCAGCCCGGCCTGCTGGCTGGAAACCACCACCACTGGCTGAAAGCTGAGAGTGACTGCGACCCAAAGGGCAGAGGCAGGATTCAGACAGCAGGCTGTGACCCCGAATCTCAACCAGACTGTTCTCCTACGAATGGTACTGCTAATCAGTGACATGCCAGATGCGATTTTTCAAATGACTGCCCCCCACCCCCCCAGCTGCAGCTGCAGCAGGGACCTCTTCGCTGTTTAAATTGTATATCTGATTACATGCGGGTGTCCATTTACCGTGTTGAGCACCTTAAACCTGTATAATATTGTGATGCCAAGTTCCTTCAAAACATTAAATTTAAAAATTGTGTATCAGATAAAATCCCTTACTTTTTTTCATGGAAAACAAATGGGATATAGTTGTCGGTTAGCTGTCCCTATGGGCAAAACCTCCTATTGTTAATTCCTTTAACAATCTCCTAATTAATCTGTTTTCGTTTGGCTCCCATATTTTAATTGGCTTTTTCAATTAGGAGCATACTAGGAAAAGAGTCTAAAAATTACTTGTTTTAAAATAAGCAATTAGAAAATCTCATTTTCCAATTATGCTTTTTCTTTTTCTCACACCGACCTGATTTTGAAAGCTTTACTTTTCAAAGCTGCATTTAGCCTGTTCCACGCCTTGTAATGCACTGACCACGCCATCCCAATAGCTGTGATCTGTTGTTCTGCCATGCACATTTCACAGCTGTTTTGCTTCTTGCTCGATCCCATTGAGAATCAGCCTGGGTATACTCTGTATTAGAATCTTCCATCGTCATTAATTGTAATAATTCAGCTTGAAATTTTAACGTGCTCCTACCCATCCTCCCTAATCCAGATATTCCTGGACTAGAGATGATGTTGGGATGTGCAGTAAACTACCCTAATCCTGTGTAAGCTTAGGCAGAACTCTGTTACTGTTTTTCAACAAGTGGTCTCCAAATAATGCAAACTCCAGTAAAGTGATAGATACAGAATCCACTGATCAGGGAAAGATTTTTACATGTCATGTCGCCTAGCGCATTAATCTGATCTCGTTATTCTCCTGCTTAAAAAGTTTTCGGTGGCAATGAATTTCATACCCCTTATCGTAGCTCTCACAGTCCTTTCTAGTCTAGCTCCAGTGTGGGACTTCCTGTCACAGTCTTATCACCTGCCCATCCACCCCGGCCCTCCTGTGCTCCAGCCACAAGAAACTTCTCCAGAGCTCCCAGATGGCACATTCTTTCTCTTGTTCTCTTTGTGTATTCTCCCCCTCGACACAAAAACACACTAATACACACATATTCACAAGGACACACACACATATACATACAAACCACATACATACATACATACTCACAAACACATGCATTCACACAAACGTACGTATACAAACACACATACACACTTGCATACAAACACTCATACACACAAATGTACATGCACAGACATGATATGCACAAAAGCACCTACATGCACATACACAGAAACATACATATAAACAAACACACATGCACCAGTACACACATAGAGACACAAAGACACAAATATGCACACATACCTATAAATGCACAGGCACACAGACACCCCCACACCTGCACACATGCATATAGACACGTATCAACACATAGCTACACACACACACACACAAACACATAGACACACCACAGACATAGGACACAAATGCAAATGCATTCTGGGCACCACTCACTCCTGTGCCAAGTTCCTTCTCATCCTTCAGTCTCAGTTTAAATGTCACCTCTTCAGAGCCCTTGCCTGTCCCCCCAGGGTCCATATGACCCTCTCCCACCATTCTCTCTGAGCGGTCCCCTCCAGAACACACGTCGTGGTGCACAAGTTCACCTTCCTCTGTTAGGACCCATTGTTACCGCGGGACTGCAGGCTTAGGAAAGGAGACAGCACGTGTGGCATTTGCCTGGCACCCCGAGGACCTCAGTAAATAGTTGGTGAATGAAGAAGTGAAAGAGATCCTTATATACAAAGAACAGTGGGGACTGTGATCGAGGCCACTGATGACTTCCACACCTGGAGTGTCCTACCTGAGGAGTGTCCCCTGAGGGCTCCATGGCACAGAGGCTGCCATCCACATGGCCGGGCCCCCCGAGGGCTCTGCTTTCCAGCTCATGAGACCCTGCACAGGGACCCTGGAATGCAGCCCTCACTCCCTCCGCAACACTGCCCTTCTCTGGGGGACGATTGGCTTCTCTTATCTCCGGAAACAGTGTTCAGTGCGAGCGAAAAGGGAGGAAGAGTTCAAATAAAACAATCCTCGCAGCCACAGGAAAGTTTTTCCAAGATGTTATTATTTTTGTTTCTTGGACGAAAATCTGGAGACCCTTTTTGACACTTGCTTTGTTTCTCAGTGATAAACATTTCTGCACAGGGCCCTCCCCTTTCTGCGGTGACAACGTGCCTTGAGGATCCCCAGTTTGTGCTCTGTCATGTGCGCATCCTGACAAATCTCATGTCTTAACCAGAACTACCTTACAAATGCTTTACTGGGTCAAGCAGCTCGTTATCTGTCGGCTTGAGTTTTTCCTTTA
The DNA here is from genome assembly GCA_004363575.1 of Solenodon paradoxus. Lineage (NCBI taxonomy): Eukaryota > Metazoa > Chordata > Mammalia > Eulipotyphla > Solenodontidae > Solenodon > Solenodon paradoxus. The sequence continues at coordinate 4,419 of RJWH01003880.1, read as the reverse complement.
GGATTTTGGAATCCTGGAGGATCCCGTCCGAAAACCCTGCTGCCAATAGTGTGCTCCTGGCTGGGTTGGCATGTCTCAGACCGTAGCAGACTTTCCTATCATCACACAGGGTTAAACTTGTTTGGAGCTGTGTCTTTCCAGATGGGGACTTGCAAAAATGTCCCGTGCAATCAAAAATCATTTGAAATATAAGATACTTGGATAAATATAATTAAGGAGCTTTTATAATGTTTTGAAATGAAAATGTATTTTCTAGGACCAGTCAATCAAGATTCCTGCAGTAGCTCTAACCCCGCTTTACTGTAGACAAAATATCATATGTGGTTTTCTTTGGTAATAATAGCAACTCTTAAACACTGTGCTGGCTATGTGTGAAAGCTTCTCTAAATCTTGTCCATGTATATATTCATTATATTCCCCAATGGCCCTTAGAAGGAAAATACAATAATTATTTTCATTGAAAAAAATCGATGCACAAGAAATTCCAGTAGTTCACTCTGACCAGGCCTTTGTCTCCAAAGTCTGTGAATTTAACCAATCCTCTGTCTTCCTGCCAATGTATAAAACATGACCTGCCCGAAATCCGTATGTGTGTGTTGGTCTGTATGTATACACATATATATGATATTTTAATTGTGTTATGCATCCTACTATTTTATGAAGTTAGATTATTTTGTTATGTTAGATTTTTATACTCCCTGGATTTTGACTATTGCTGATAAATAGCTTAATCTCATGATGTAATTGCACCAGATAGATCGAGATTTTGACTCTACCACTTACTAGTTACATGACCTTGGGAAAGATTCTTAATCTTTTGGAGCCCATCTGTATAGAGTAAAATAGAGATCATTGCAGCTATTGTAGGGAGAAAATGAGATAACGACGCAGAAATAGTCGGCACATGGGTGATCAATAATATACCTTATTCCAACAGTGTCAGTAAGGACCCTGGGAAATTACATTAATTCTCATGAAAGAGCAGGTTCCATCAATAAATTACTAATTCAGTGTTGTAAATCATCTTCTGTTGGCTGAATAGTTTATACAGGCCCCTTTGCATCTCCGTTGAATTAAGAGATAATAGCATTTATAAGAAAACCATATTTTCCAGCCTAATTATTATGATTTCTACGCGCAGTTAGAAAGCATTGCACTGGAGGCTGGTGATCACATAGGCGAGTGTCTCCATGAGCACAACTTCACAGCCTGGCTGGTGAAAGTGCGACTCTTTCACCAATTCCCTGTCCACTCTGTGGAGCTCTGTTTCCTGAAGCCCCTGGCTAGATCCAGGTGTATGCTGGTGGATATAAGCCCACATGTGTGCCTTGTGGGTGTGAATTTTGGGGTGCCAGCTTCCCAGTGAAGTGACTGTGACTAAAGAGAGCTTGGGTTGAGGTCTGCAAGATGCCTTGGCTGGCTTATCTGTACAAGAAATATCATTATGTCAAATGCTCCCCCACTCGTGCTGGTGGAGAGCAGGGACATCCTGTAGCCGGCAGCCACTTCCCATCCAGGCAGATAAGAATGTGTTTGGGCACCTGACACCAAGGCGGTCCGCACCTTCATTTCGGTAGCTGGCCCAATCAGCAGGGAGATTTGATTTTAGAAAACTAAGAGACTAAGGCAATTGTCAAGGGAGGGCAGAAAAGGAAGTAAAATAATGTACCCAAAGCAAGTTGGTAGGATTGCAAAGACATGGAGGAGTCACCAGCAATGAACAAAGCAAAGTAGGCAGCAAACCGTTAGTCCCCCGAATGTGCCAAGAGAGACAGATGGAGAGAGAAAGAGAGATATGGGTGACTTTTCGGTCGTGGTTCCAGTTTGTATCTTTACCACCGTCCTTCAGATACTTGACCTGGGATGCGTAGGCCCTGAATAGAATGTTCTCAATGTGAACTGGAGACGAAGGAGACACACTGATCTAGCACATTCCTGACAGATTCCTTCTGATGTCCCAGCACATGCCCTAGTGCCTCCCCGCTGGCCACATCCTCTCATGCTGCCAGCAGTAGGGCCTCAGGACAAAACAGACGCTGGGAGACCACCGGGCCTGAGCCCCAGGCCGGTGTCTGGCCCTGCCCTCTGCGGTGACAGGAGATCCACCCTCGAGGAGAAGCCTGTGCTGCCAAGAGTGGGGAGCAGAGTGGGAATTCCAGATGTTTAGAATTAGGATGAGTATCGACACATATGTGTCCCCAGATCCTCCCAGCTTGCTTTTGAAATTATTTTTGTATCTGGTAAACAAACCCATATTCCTTTCTCAGTTGCAAATAGACAAATTCTTTGGGGAATGATAATACACTCATAATGGTTAACACAGTCTGCTCTTCTTTCTCCAAAAGCCACATCATTCACATATCAACATGAGTCTCTCAATGGGTAGTTTTGAAAACTTGGGATTTCTGTATAAACACTACGATTTGGGACTATTCAAGACTGGTTTTGAGGCGTCCCTCTCACCTATACTCAATTTTTTTTTGCTTTATCAAATTTAATGTCCAAAGGTTACTTTAGCCATCAACACTCTTCCCTCTGATGACTCCTGACATTCAATTTGATACAGTAGCCATGGGCCTGGGCCAGGGACCTCAGGTAGCAGCCTTAGCGGAGCAAACTAGTCACTTGCGGGTGATCAGCTAAGGTCATGCCTGGAAATTTCCCTTCTGCATTGACTGCTAAGAAACATCCACTTGATACACCAAGACTCTTCTTCAATAAGCTGAACGAGGGATCTTCGGCCTGTCTAGAACACTCATTGCAAGATGCTCGTATTTGTATCCACTGCACAAAATCAGTGCATCTGTGTCCCTGTCTTCTGGTCTCGCCAGCCTGCCCCAGCCAGCGTACAGCAGACTCCCTGGAGTGTCTCAGCAAGCTTCTGTGCTCAACAGATTGGCGGTTCATCATCACCTAACACCTCATTCACTCCTCCCCTGCAGACGCACGCACGCACGCACGCACGCACGCACGCACGCACGCACGCACGCACGCCCGCCGTCAGACTCACACCTGGGGCCCTTGTCATTCTACTTGGAGCGATGGTGAAATGCTGAACAATAGAGTCGCAAGCTACCTCTAACGATCCTAAAACCCAGACGTTTCCTTTTACAGGGTCGTTGTTCAAGAGAAAATTGCAAGTACCTTCATCCTCCGACACATTTGAAAACTCAACTAGAAATTAATGGGAGGAACAATTTGATCCAGCAAAAAACAGCAGCGGCGATGCTGGCCCAGCAGATGCAGTTCATGTTCCCAGGAACCCCGCTTCATCCAGTGGTGAGTACGGCCACTAAGCCCGGGCCCGTGACGGCAGAGCCGGTACGGGCGGCGCCACGTCCGCCGCCCCCGGCCTCCTGCCACTGGCCTCTTTGACTAGCGCTGAGACACAGAGCTTTGACGCTACATAGATGCTGCTGGAAATAGGGCTGTTAAAAAATCATTTCCATGGAAAACGTGTGTGGAAACAGGAGGCAAAGATCATTTCTAGTCAAGATGTAGGATCTGTGTCCTCCAAGTCTTTCTCACCAGTAAACTTCATATATGAAGCAGCTTAAATGGAAAGCGTTCCGTATTTTCCAGTGTGAGTTGATGATCTAGGGAAAGAGCAGGTTTGGATGCCTGAAACGCTGTGAGCAATGCAATAGTTAGATTGCCGAGTTCACTGGTGTCCTTTTAGGGATGAGGAAAGTGAGAAACCAGAGTAGTCAAGTGATTTGCCCCACGTCATGCAGCCCATACACGGTGCAGCTAGAAGGAAGCTCAGACATGCGGCCAGGGTGCTTTCTGGGGCCTGAGCTCCCTCCCCCAAGAAGACAGTCTGAGCATCTGTGTCGCCTGCCTCTCAGAGGTCTGTAAAAGGGTGTGGTCAGAACCACAGCATTCAGTGTCCCAGGGAGTTCAGACAATAAACACGTATTGTGTAATATTTTCTCCCTGATTCCAGTGTGTGAAAGGATTTCCTTAAGGGTCTGGAAATGGTTTCAGAAATGAGGCCCCAGTGCATTTCATTTACATTTATGAATTGTTTGTCAAAAACAAGCTAATTAGAAATAATAAAACAACAACAACAACAGTGGAGTGAAATTTGCTTAAAAAAAAAAAGAGTATCTGTACAAAAGACTATTGTTTAAAAATCAGTCTTTATTGTAGGAAAATTCCATTATTGAAAGCTGCTGCATTAAAGAGGTAGCCACCCATGAGCTGCATTTTCTTACAGTGAGTCTGGAGAGCTGGAGAGGGACCAGGAATGAGGGAGAGGCTTCTGGACTGTAGTTGCTGCTCAGGAGGGGTGAGGGGCCAGCTCTGCTCAGAGGACACGGAATGGCAGGGGGCGGTGGGGGCGTGGAGGTCCAAGATAAATGAGATGCAAGATGCGGGGTGAGCACCTAGAGCGATGGGGGTGAGCACCTAGAGCGA
>RJWH01003879.1:8277-121435 GCA_004363575.1 Solenodon paradoxus | reverse complement strand
TTTCTCTACTGAGTACTGAAGATTTCCCAAATCTTCTATAAGTGTCTCAAAGGCCGGCAGCAATTCTTATACAAAGAAGACACACTCGTCTGCTCTCTCTTTTAAAGTCTGGGTAGAATGCTGACACAGGACCTCCTTTGGCTGGTGGGTCTGAAGTCTTGTGCCTGAATGTTCTCTCTCTTGATTTGTTTATTCCTCTTGTGACCCTGTAATAGTATGCCTCAAGGGAGTACATGGGAAGATTTTTGTTTAAGTTCTTGCATGTTGGAAAATGTCATTATTTTAGTCTAGTAAGCCATTGGTAGTAGCTTGGTATAAAATTCTTGTTGAAAATAATATTTCCCATCACTTTTAGGGATCCCTTTAGGTTCCCTGTATAGCTGATAAGGTCACACCATATTTTAAAAAGCAAACTTTGCTTTGGAATATTGAGATTTACACAAAAATGTGGATTACATAGGGTTCCCTGCACCCCACTTTACCCGTTACATCTTACATTATCTCGGTGCATTTGCCAAAACTAAGAAATAGCCTTGTATGTCACTGTTTTTGGACTCGTTTTCTCTAAAGACCTCGGCCCCCTTTCTTTGTTCCAGGGTCCCATGCAGGGGTCACCCTTGCACTGTTATTATGTCTCTTTCAAACCCTCTTGACAGTGGAGGTTTCTCAGGCATCTTTGATTTTTTGTTTGTTTTTTAATGATTTAACTGCCTTGAGGATCATTGGTCAGTTATTTTGTTGAAAGCTCCTGAGTGTGTCTGATGTTTCCTCGTGACTCAACTTGGGGTGATGCATTTTAGGGAGTCAGCCACAGAGAAGCATTTCCTCGCCGGCATCCACAGCATGCCCCATCAGCATGAGCTGCACGGGAGCTGTTGCCTTCGACTGCCTGGCCACCTCATGCCTTGGACCAGTGCTGCCTTGATTTCAGTTCTTTTAGACATGACCTAGTCTTTTTTGGTTCCTTCTCTGGAAAAATCATTTTGAGTTCCCAGTATTTTGAATATTCACAATAGCAACTGACATTGCCTGTGTAACATTTGGGATTTCCCCCCTAAAACCACCATTCTAGTGTTGTAAGGAAACGTCAAGATGTAGCCCCTTGCTTTAGGGGAGTTGCTTTAGGCTAAGCACACCTAGCGTGCCTGTGGATGCCCTGAGGGATTTTATCAGAACAGGAACAGAATAAATGCAACTCTATACATATGGGAACACTTCTCCCACAGGGCAGAACCCAAACTGCAGGATGAAGAGGGGCGGGTCAGGGGTCAGTAGAGGACGCAGACAGGGTTGGGGAAAAGCCCGGAGGGTTCTAGGGAGTGAAGCCAGAAGCAGCCTGTCTGCCTGGGGTGCTGGAGGAAGAGGTCGGGTAGGAGGGGAGGGACTTCTTCTGGATTGACAAGGGCACCGAATCTAGACAAAGTGAGAAAGCCCAGCTGCTGGCCCTGAGTGCACAGGGGACTCGGGGGCCAAGATCACCATTTCCCTACTGATGGCAAGAAAGAAACGGGGAAAGTGAAAGAACTTTTCTGGGGACAGGCCGCCACGGGCAGTCTGAAGTGGGTGCTGACCCTGGGGCCGTGGCCTGCACTCCCACAGACTCTGGGGCGCCACTGGGCAGAGCCCAGCCCTCTCTTACTCCTCAGGCGAGCTCCGCCTCTGGTCACATCTGTGCAGACCAGGAAGAAGGGCTGCCCCGAGGGAGAGCTCTCTGAATACGCATCTGATGCTGACCCTCAGGGTCTCCCAACCCCAAGTTCAGAGGAAACGGGCTTCTCAGGTCAAAGGAAACCAAGCACTGGGCAGGAGGCAGAGGTCTTTGTCCACTGGGTAGAGCAGCCTGGCGTCTGGACGCGTGCATGCAAGGCCCCTGTCACCTGTTCACAGGGAGCCTTCCCCAGCTCCACATGTTTTTTTATGCCCTAGCTTTCTATCTTAGCTTGAATTTAAAAACAAAATGAGGCTGAAAAGAACAGAAATCCTACCCCTCCCTCGCTGTGACGGAGCCCTGGGAGCTGACATCCACTGATGACTCGGGGCCTTTTCCTCTGAGGAGGAACTGGCTGCTGTCGGCACCGAAATAGCTACAGTAGAGTTGGTTGTATTTTTAGGATCAGGAAGGATTCAGTCCTGACCTGCTGGCTTCCGAATGCTCCTTTAAGACAGGCCACAAGGGGAGGTCAGAGTGCGCACGAGCACCGGACCGGACTGCACTGAGGGTCCTCTGTCCTCTTCTCTCGCTGAGCATAATCCCCCCGATGTCATAGCTTTTCCTGGGGGTCAGCAATATTACTCAGCAAAACTAGACCAGTCCCATCAACTTCAGGAGAATGGAAAAATAGGAATATGTTCTAAAATGAGGCTCAAAGGAGAGTAAATTTCACCTTTGATGGCTGGAGGATGCATCCTTAAACTCCACATCATTTGGAATCAGAAAGTTTGGAACTGGGAGGCATTTCAAGAATAATGCAAAGAAGCCAGACCCTGCACAGGGGGTCATACCACTATGGGGCCAGGGGGTGGAGGCTGGATTTAGATTCGACACCTTCTCCAGGTTTTAAGCGCATGGGATTTCAGTTTAACAATGACTTTGATCTTTTCCTCTCGGGACCCAGCCACCTGCCCACACGGAGGGTGCATCCGCATCCAGCCCGCACGTTTACTGGCCAGCACGCATGGCGTTTCTAAATCCGAGGAGCTCCTGTGAGCTTGTGAGCCTGTGCGCCCAGCAGGTTAACAGGCTTTCTAACAGGCTTCCAGGTGACATGAATGTTGCTGGTCCAGGGACCACAGTTTGAGCAGCCAGGTGGCAGGACCCCTTGGTGGCAGCTGGATGGTCAGCAATATACTCATTGACTGGACAATACCCCTTCAGTGTGGGGGTGCCGGAAACAAAGGACAAAGGATGGATGGGTTCACTCACTGATGCGCTGAGTATATCTCAGCATCGGGCTCTGCATGGAGCTGGAAGGTCCGGCCACGCAGAGTGGGCAGCAGAACAGCAGTGGACGGTACCTGGCAGATACACAGACGGGGTTAGGAGCTGGACAGTGGCCAGAACATCCTGCCTTGTGTCGAACACATGTGCGGTGTGCAGCTGATGACTGACCGGAGGGCTGTTGGACTCACCGTGCTGCTCTTGGAAGAAGAGAAGGGCTTAACGGCTGAAGCAGGGATGGCGCAGGCTTTCCAGGTTGGGGTGCCAGAGCGTGGGGGTGAGACCCTGCCTGGCACAGTGGGAGAGGAGTCCTGCAGAGAAGTGCCTGTGTCCCAGGACCGGGCGGTGGCCAGAGGGCTGCTCTCCTCGCTCATGCCTCTTGCTCTGATGGCGTCACATGGTGTCCTTTCTCCTCCCTTGGATACTTCTCTTTGTGGACATTTTTCCTCAAGAGGACTCAAATCATTATGACCTTGAGAGCTTCTGGCATCCTGGTCTGGGTGTGAGGCCTCCAAGGTCGTGCCCTCTGTCTATCTGTCCATCCACATGTATGTCAGGGCCCTCCTGGAGAGATGAAGTTTGTCCACTGTTGTTGGCTGTGTTGGGGAGGAGTCACGCTCAGGAGAAAATGTCTTGTTTCTGAGGAGCCAGAGCGACAGGAGGCTGGACAGCAGCAGCCGGACAGGCGGGCCATCCAACTGCCCAGAGAGTCCAGTCTGCCCCGCTTCCTCCGAACGGCACGTGGGGGCAGCTTCCAGCGCTGACCTCCGCGTTATCTCAGAGGGAGACGCCTGCCAGACAGGGAGCCCTGCATCCAGCCGGCTGACGGTGGCCTGGGCCCATCGCGCTCGTGCTGTTTCTGGAAACGGACTTTACTGGAACTGCCGCATCACGGCCGAAGCCCTGGGGGCTGACTCCATCCTGCCAGAGCAGAGCCAAGCGGTTCAAAGTCCTTGTTAGACTGGGACCCCCCTTGCTTAGGACCTGAGAAGGTGCAGGGATCTGAAACCAACCTGGGTCCCCGCAAGGCTCAGGCGCCGGAAGCCCTCAGTGTGTGGTTTGTATGGTAAAACTGAATAGACCTGCTCCAGCCACGCAGGAAAACAAAAGGCTGCCTCCGTGGGATTTCTTGTGTTTGTGACAAAAGCGCACACACTGCGGTGGGCATCGTGTTTCACTGGCCTCGTCTCGCTGGTACATGGCGCCCTCCTTGGCTGCGGGTGGAGCCCAGCTCTGCAGCCCCCCCAAGGGATGCCCAGGCCATGGGTCTGGTGCCAGCATTTGGAAGTTTTGGCCGTGAACAGGTTTCATGGTGCCAGGTGGTGTCACCAGCGTGGCAGGGCTGTTCCTGGGGCAAGTCTCCATCTGGGTATACGATTTGTGATGCTAAAGGCCGGTGAGGCAGGAGAGTTTTCACTGCGTCCCACGTGGAGGAACTTCGTGTGTCTCCCAGGCTGGCTTGATCGGCCTCTGGGAGGATGCACGGGTGTGGGGCGAGCACCATGGTGGCCTCCCTTCTGGAGGGTCCCTTTGCTGGGAACTCCCAGGGAAGCTTGCTACTGGCCTGCAGCTCTGACAGGAGGTTTGGGAACAGTGAATGAATTCCTCAGCCGGGGCTGAGACCCCCACAGCACGAGAGCAAAGCGTGAGCCTGCCAGTTCTGAAGGCACTGAGCTCCCCGTCGCCCTGATCTCCAGAGAGCCCCCAGGTAGGACCTGGTCTTTGCACCGGGCTGGTTGGCCCATAGCCGTGTGATCTTGGAAAACATACTCAGCTCATCTGGGATTCATCTCCTCACCTTCACAAGGGCACGATGAGGCACCTACCCCATAGTGTCTTTGTGGAGTGACATGAGGACAGAGGCCCGGGGCAGGCCCAGGGGATGTGGGAGGGTGTCAGATGCTCTGTTAATCCAGCGGATCCCTGCTCAGCCAGCCCACCTCATCACCCTGTCACCTGTTCACCCATCCTGCACAGGCTGGCCCTGCTCTGTGCATCCTGATCTCCTGATGTGGCTCCTGGGTCAGCATCTTAACCTATAGCCACCTTGTCAGATGCTGGCTCGGGTGCCGTTCCTATCTGTGAGGGTACAGGGCGGGGTCCCGGTGCCAGCGGTGTCAGCTTCGAGCAGTGTGCCCACAGCCCGTTGCCCAAGGCCCTGACCCCACACACGTTTTGACTGAAGTTTCTTGATTTTCTTCTGTAGAATGGATGCCGGTTTCCACCTCCCAGTTCAAGCTGGGTGGGGGTGAGTGGTGCTGCCGGTGAGCAGTCTGCTTGCCCCTTTTGGACCAGCTGCTGGACCACCTGACCTCGTGGGAGCTGCTTGCCTGGACCTGAGTTGGACTTCAGTCCAGATAACAGGTGCATGTTGTCCTGGCCTCCTGGCCCTTCTGCACCGGGGCAGGGGCTCCAGCGCAGGCTCCTCCCTGCAGTGTTGTCGGGGGCCTGTGAGCAGCACTCAGGGGCTGCTGTGTTTCCTGAGCAGGAGTGTGTCAAACAGGTGATGTTAATGCAGCCCCTAGGATGCTGGGTTTACCCCCAGAGAACCCAGGCGAGCCTGCACCTACTTAGAGGAAGGCCGATGCGAGCAGCTTTCCTAGGGTGAAAATGACATGGGGGCAGGGGCAGAAGGCAAAGGCTCGTTAGCAGAGAAACAGTTCCAGTCAGTGGGAGCTACTTTCGGCGGCCCTGCGATGCTCGGGCAGCCGGCCAGCACTCACACCAGGGCTGCTGGCCACCTGCCAGCTGACTGGTTTCTCTCTGGTGCCAGCAGTGTGGCTTGGATTGACTCACTGCCCTGCGAACAGACGAGAGGTGTCAGAGCGCCTGCAGGCCGGACCCGGCGACACCTTGGAGTCTCCGATGCAAACGGGGGGCTTACTCCCGCTCGTTCAAGTAGAAACAGCAAAAAGAAGTTCTTCGTGGCGTGTCCAGATGACGCCAGGCCTGCCTCGGGGCCACTGTGTGAGCTGAGGCAGCCCCCGGCCACCCCGGTGTGGGCTCTGAGCTGTAGAATGAGGCCCGGGACGCCACTCGACAGGGCAGGGCTGAGGATGGCACGCAGTTGCCCTGGGGGCGGTGGGCTCCCGACACGGATGTGTTGTTGTAGCTGCAGGTGTGGACCTACTGATGGATCCTGAGACGGATGGGTGCTTTTGGGGTCCTGTCATCTATTGAGTCCATTGCCCATTGCAAGTGAGACTGATCTTAGGAGCGTGTGGTGCCCCCGTGCTGACCCGGAGGGGTGACGGGGGCACCTGGGGTGCTATGGTTTCAGGGTTGGAGTCGCCATCCCTGTTTCATAGGTGACACCGGGTTTAGATGGCAGGAGCAGGTGGCAAGGACCGGGATGCCTCACACCCTGGTGGACCTTTGCCAAAAGGACGTAGCCCCAGCCCCAGCTGGCAAGAGACCTGGAGGGGCCCCCTGTGGCTCCGGCATCCCCCGTCCTGCACCCCAGGATCGTACCAAGTAAACCAGGCTGGTTTTTCTGTTCTTTGACCTGTGAACAAGGTGGCCTCATATGTGCTGCACTCCTGGCTTTTCTGAGGCCGTCTCGCCTCATGCCTCCGCCCTCCAGAAAGCTTGAGCCGACTCCCATGGTCCTCTCTGGCCGACCGGCCCAGGCCAGCCCCGGACCAGGGGTGACATGGGGCTGGCTGCAACCCCCCTTCTGTTGCTCCATCCAGGGCTCCTGGGCCTTTAAGTTCCTTGGAAACCACTCTTTTGAGATCTGTCCTATTCCCCCACTCCCTTCCCGGTGCCTGGAGCAGTGATCTCGGGGGAAGATAACCCCCTTGCAGCCACTCATCTGTCTCCAAAGTTTGTGTTTGTGTAAATATTTTAGTTCAGTGGTGCAAGTGTTTGAGTCATACATAGATGTTTACAGCTGGGAATGCTGGGTCAAATCCAGAAAATCGACACTGCCCTGGCTCTAGATCATCCTCTGATTAGATTGGGGGACCAAGTCAGGAAAAGGAAAAAAGATGCTTTTTTGCTGTTGTTGTTCATTCAAAATGAAAATATCTTTATTGAGTGCTTGGGAAAATGTACGCCTTACATCGTCGTGTCTGAGTAACAGAGTAACGATGAGAAATGTCACCTTTGAATCTAAGTCTCTAGGATGTATTGATCTGTGCATTCATTTGACAATCATCTTTTCAAAACAACACTTGACCATCACAAGAACCCAAATCCTTCTTCAAAATCTCACTCTTGGAAATCATTCTTAAATACTGTATCTCCCTTCAGATTTTGTAATGTGCTTATAAAATACAAACTAAATTTTAACTATAAACGATATCATTTGTCAGTTTTATTCTACAACAGGCCTGCTTTCTGTTTTTCTGACTGTAGAAATAATGCATGCTCATTGTAAAATATTGACATTACTCTGAAATAAATAAAATGAAAACAAAAATGCTATGGAGTATCATCCCTCCCAATCATGATCAGTAGCTGTGTGTATGCTTTTAGACTTTTCTAGGCAGAACAGACATTATTTATTTTCCAGAAGCGGTATTATACCAACATTCTATCATAAATTTGCTTGTCTCACAACTTCATAGGCACATCTTTAAATATGATAACACGCAGCTTGGCTAATTCTTCCTTAAAGCTACACTCAGTTTCATTCCATACATGATCATCTAAGTTGTTTCCCTGTTTCACAATTGTGACTAGCAGAGCACAAATATTCTCATGTGTCTGTTCAGCTGACACCAATTTCCAGAGCATGACACCTCAGCATGGGGCAGCCACTTCTAGTGAACCTGTAACAGACAGACCGCCCCAAGTTCAGCTGCCGTTGTGGGTGGCTTTCTCTCCTAGCACCCCAGGACTGGAAAGCACCGATCTTTGTCATCTTAGTTAACACAGGTGGGGATGGTTCCAAAACTTGGTCCTGCTGGGGTCTGGCTGGCCACAGGGTTCTGGGTCTCCCCACCATCGGGGACCATGTGTACTTCTATTCTGGACTTGGGTGTCCCGCAGGTCAAAGCAAGTCACATGGCCAAGCCCCTGTCTAGGCAGGTGGCATGCAGTTTTTCAGGGTGGCTCTTCTGGGTCAACCCCTAATGGTGTCAATTGATTAGTTTTCTTATAGGTGGGTCTGCAGCGTATTTTCAAACTATTTAAACTACTTATTTCTTTCAAGTGACAGTTTATATTCCTCACTATTTTTTCTATTGCCCTGCCTCTTTCTATTATCTTGTAGGTCCTTAACACTTACTGTTTGTTTCATATACCTTAAACATGTTTCTGTGCAATGAAACTCAATACCTATAATTTACAACACAAACCCTTGTTACCTCACAGTCTGGGGCCTGCAGGTGACTTTCTGGCTCACCAGCCTCTCTCGGAGGCTGTGGTTAGGGTGGTGGGTCCTCTCCACAGGCTGCTTGAGGAGTCACGTCTGTGGTGGCTGACCCCTGAGTGGTGGTGCCTTTGTGAAGTCACTTTGTCTTTTCCACCACATCCTGCAGGTCACCTGGACCAGCCTGCTCCTTAGGGGCGGGGCTACAGGCATGGGCCCCGGGGTAGGGACCTGAGACCATCTCTTGACTGGCAGCTACATCCTACAGGTTGTCAGCTGTCAGTCAGTACCTGTGAATCTCAAACGGTGCCAAGGAAGGCCTTCTTCATCTCAAGGTTATAAAACATCCTGGAACAGGTGAGAACAAGCATAACAGAGGCATCTTTTTGATCTTTCTTTGCGGTTATAGATCCTGAGTTCCACTAGCTCATTTTGGCCTTGGAACAAAGCCAGAGACAAGATACTTTTATCATTCCCAATTTACATTTCAGAAACTAGGAGAATTGCTGCTTTACCCAAGATGAGTAGGAGGCCAAACTGAGGCCATCTTAATCCATCAACTGCCTCTTTATGTTGAGATACTGAGCTGCCTGGTTCTCCTTCTGTAAGGTCTTCTCTCTCCCTTCCTCTGGGACAAGGAGGGGCAGGGCCAGGCTTAGTTCCACCATTTCCCAGAAGCCTCGCTTGTCGAGAATTCAGTTCTACCTTCAAGAAACTAAGATTTTGACCCAACGACCAGGTGTTTGTGTGCTCAGATATCCTGTGGTCTCTGCGTGGCTGTAGGGAACCTGCCCTGGAAGGTGATTCAGGGCCGAGTCTGGATGCATACCTCCACCCCCTGGACACACCCCTTTCTCAGTCCACCATGTTACTCCCAATCTTCTGACCAGCTCCTGCTCCTACATTGCATCAGGACCACCAGAAGGCTCCAGGCACCACAGCAGCCTGAGGACCCAGAGCTGGTTCACCAGGTGGGGCCAGGTGCTTTGAATGTTCAGTCTCACAAACAGATTTACTGTGAAGACGATTAAGTTTAAATTCCCAAGTCCCTTCCTGAGACAGTGTAGTAATTTTGTGTTCATAATTTTTAATTGACTTTCTTAAGGGGACCTCCAAATTATGTTCCAAAATTAGGATCTGTCCTTGGCTTTAGGTGAGGAAAATCACCTCTAGATGTCTCTTTTTAACTAGATTTCCTTTTCCCATCATGGCCTAGAACAGACATGACAAAGAATTTTTATCTCATACGCTCATTTTAGGTCACTTGGTGGGAGCAACCTGGGATGTTGAGGATGATAAGGAAGACTATTGCTCAGAAAGCAGAAATTGATTAGAAATGTCTTCCTTGGGCTCAGCAAGAAGAGAGGAGAGATTGATTAGGAATGTCTGTCTTGAGTGTGGACTAGGAGGCAGCAGCACTGCTGTCAGCTTCTTACATTTCAGGGCAGGATATTTCTGTTTACCTTTTTACATTCTATAGAACAGGAACTGGGCATTTCTGTTTTCCGTAGAGGGCCAGATTGGAAATATTAGGCTCTGTGGACCATGCAATCTCTGTTGTAACTACTTAGCTCTGTTCTTGTAGCTAAAAGCAGCAATACATAACATGCAAAAAATGATGCGTTCTGATAATATTTGATTTACAAAACCAGGCTACTGGTCATATTTGGCCTCTACCCTATGGGCCGCTGACATCTGTTATGGACTGTTGGATGACCCCTTACCCAATAGGTTGGACACAAGCAAGTTAAAACATTTGCATTAAATGACTTTGTCTCAGCCAGAAAGATTTACCCATATTCTAGCGGAAGGTTATTCGTCTCTGTTAACTGTATTTGTATATCTAAATGTGCAAGATGGAATAGGTTGTAGTTATTCATATTTAACAGATTCTTTGAAAAAGCATTTAGCAGGGTTTTCTTAAAGAATTGTTCTCTCAACATCTGTGAATGTCTGTTTACTTTTTTCACTGGGAATTGAAGAGACAAACCAAATCTAAAACCTTTGGAATCTTGCCACTTACAGGCCAACTGAAATAAGAACTGAAAATAAAGGCACTTTCAATGCAAATCAATGAGAAAATAAATCAATTCTACCAAAATCCAATTTTCAAACTGCATCTGGGAGTCTGTTCTGGGTAAGATGGAGTAATTGCACTCGCCTGACAGCCCTGCTGGCTACTGACCTTGACAGGAGCAAGGGCGGCATCAGGGACTGTGGAATGGGAGTCATGAGGAGGCTGATGAGAAGAGACCAAATGTCACCACTGGTGGTGCGTTCACTTATCCTTACCTAGTGTCCTCCCTTCCTTGAATGAAGCTTCAGTCTCATAGGGGACAGAGCCAGGTGGAGAGAATGTAGGAGAAGTTTCTAGCCCTGGCTCATAGAGCAGGAGAGGGGACCCATGATGCACACTCAGAAGGGGAGCCCTCTTTTTCTTCTTTTCTTGTGTTAATTCTCCATGCCTTGACCTCCAAGCTGTCTATGGTAGCTGCTGGGAAAGAGCAACAGGAGGACCTGACAGAGAACTAGTGCTCTGAGAATGGGGCCTCTCTGTGTGACTCAAGACTGGGCTCCCAGGGGAATATGTGGGTCATGCTTCCCCATCTTCTCTCTGTCTTCCTGGCACTTGACCCCTGATGTGGAAGCTACCGAGGAGTCAGATGACCACTGTGGGGACACAGAGGGCAGACCTGAACAGCACTGCAGGAGCTTGAAAATGGAGCTGACATTGGACCCAGCCCACAGGAAGGAGACTGGAGCTTGCAGTTTGAATCCAGTTCAATCAGCCTCCTGGCATTCTCCAGAGGATTTATAGAAGGACCAAAGTCTCATGGTCAAAATGTCTAGGATAGAATAAAAAAAGACTTGACACCTGCAAGCCTGAAAAAAATCACAACTTTCGTGGAGGAAAGACAATGAGTCGATCCCATGTGAAGATGACAGGGAGGTTGGGACTATCTGAGAAAGGCTATCGAAAAGCAGCTATGAAGAAAGTATCTTAAGGAGTGAGAGTGAGCACTCGCGAGTGGAGCCTCGGCAAAGAAACAGAAGAGTTAAAGGAAACCACTTGGAAGTTTCAAACTGAAGAAAGGTCACCGGAGTTGACACAACCCTGACTGAAGAGGATCACTAGCAGATGACAGAGGAGAGTCTGTGAGTTTGCAGACACATCCAGTTATCCAACCTGAACAGCAGAAAAAGAAGATTGGGAGAGAAAATTCAGTGGGATATCACCTAAAGGTCTAATATTTGTGCCACTGGCTTCCCCAGGAAAGGAGAGAGCAGGTGAGGAAAATCTTCGGGAAAATGTTTTCTATGGCTGCATAATAGATTATCACAAAACAACACGGTTTGTTATCTCATTTCTTGTTGGTCAGAAGTTCTCGGGGTGCCCTGCTCACTGAGTGAAATCAAGGACTCAGCTGACTGGAACCAGGTGCTCTCATCTGAGAGGGGCAGCGTCCACCCTGCAGCTGTGGGCTGCCTGTGTCCTTGCTAGGTGTCAGGGGGAGCCTGCTCTCAGCTGTGGCGAGCTGCCTGTATTGCTGCTCCTTATGTCAAAAACCATGCATGTGTCCATATTTCTGGGAAACAATTATTTTCTAAGAATTCACTTGATTAGGCCAGGCGCATTCAGGATAATCTTCTTACAGTCAGTTGGTCTGGATCTGAATTACATCTCAAAATCCATTTCTGGCAGCATCTGGATTAATGTCTGAATAATTACGAGGCAGTGAGTAGACCAGGATGTAGGAGTAGGGGCCGTGTGAGGTCTTTGTGTCCGCACGGGTAATGAAAATGTTCCCAAATTTGTCAAGAAACAAAGACCTAAATTGACACATTCAAGAGTGAACTCCAAGGAGGATGAGAGAACTCCAAGCAGGATGAACTCAAAGAAATCCACTCCGAGACATATTGTAATCAAACTTCTAAAAAGTAAAGACAGAAAAAATCTTGAAGGCAGCCAGAGAAAAACCATACCTGCCCAATGGGGAAAAGAATTGGAGTAATGGTGACTTTCTTCTCAGAAGCTATAAAGGAATCAGATATTCTTTTCAAATGCAGAAAGAAAAGAACTCTCAGCACCACACATTGTGTCCTTCAGGAATGAAGGTGAAGAAAGGCACATTCACATGGACTGAGACTGAGAGACTCTTTTTCCTTTAAACTTGCTTAAAAAGTACTACTGGAGCAAGCACATTAGACAGGAGGAGGAGGATGGCAGAAGAAACTCCAGTTCCAAGAGAAGGACAGAAGAGATGTGAGTACCTGAGTAAATAAAGGGGCTCATTCTTCTCTGCAGTTTTAAAAAACGTTTTATGAAAGCAAAATTATAACATTGCCCGAAGGAACCTATGCTGTGGCCACATTTCCACATTCCACTAGGAATGGCAAAATGTTCATTCTAAGTAGTCTGTGAAAAATTAAGCATGCATGTTGTAATCCCTAAAGTAACCACTAATAATACTAAAGAGATACTGAAAAGACACAACAGATAATAGAGAACGAGGTTTTAAAGTATTGAAATAACACAAAAAGTAGCAGGAAAGAGGATGCAGGAGAATGAAAAACAGAATATAAACCAGATCTAAATCCAAACATTTCAATGATTGCATGTTAATCATCTAAACACACAATTAAAAGACAGAGATTAGAAAGAGTGAAAACATCACCCAATGTAAGTTGTTCTCAAGAGACTCCCTTCAAATACAATGACACAGGTAGGTTAAAGTCAAAGTATAGAAAAATACATAATGAAAACATTAAATAAAAGCAATTTAAAATGACAATATCAGACAAAGTCGATTTCAGTGCAAAGACATTTTCTAGGGATAAATATTAAAATTATATAATGAAAAGGTCAATTTACCACAAAGTCATAAAAAACCTAAATGTGTAGGCACCTAAATACAAATTTTCAAAATGCATAAAGTAGAAGCTGATGGAACTGAAAAGAGAAATACACAAATCTAAAAGCACAGAGAATTTAACACTCTCCATTCAATAGCAGATATTACTAATGGACAGAAAATCTGCCAAGATAGAAAAGAACTGGACGAATGTCAGTAACTAACTGAATATAAGACCATCCTACTTAACATTAAATACATAGTACATTTAAGTACACATGGAACATTAACCAACATAGATTATATCCTGGGTTAAAAGTAAACCTTACAATAGTGGAAATAATTAAGAGCCTACAAAGTATGCTTTCTGGCAATAATAGTATTGAAGTCAATAACGAATAACATAAAAATCTCCAAATACTTCAAAATCAAGCCAAATATTTCTAAGTAATCTTTGGAGTAAAGAGGAATTCTCAAGTGAAATTAGAAAATATTTTTTAAAAATGTACAAAATGGAAATACAAAATATTGAAATCTGTGGGTTGTAGCAAAAGCTGTGTTGACAGAGAAAAGTATAGTGTTAAATGCCTATAATTTAAATGAAACAAGAACTCAAAACATTAATCAAAGTTGCAAGCCTAACAAAGAAAAGCAAAATAAAACTAAGGAATTAATATATAAGCAGAAGTGAAATTGAAAACATAAAGGCAATGAAGAAAAATCACTAAAACAAAAGAAACTAGCTTTTTGAAATGATCCATTTATAAACGTTCTTGCAATACAAAGAGCAAGAGCAACGACAAAGGATAAAAAGAGATGACACAATGACAATAAAGGCACAAAAGAGGGTCATCACTACAGAACCCACAGACATTCAATGGAAAATGAGCAGATGCTATGAATTCCAGACCCAGATGATTTCACTGGCAAACTCTACCAAAACTAAAAATAACAACAACCATGAGATCTACTCAATATTCTTCCAGAAAATAAATGTACCTGACTCCTTTTAATGAGACCAACATACCTTGATGTCAAAGCCAGAGAGGATAAGAAAACTGCAGCTCAATATCCCTCGTAGTATACATTCGAAACTCAGCAAAACATTAGCAAATAAATACAAAAATTATACATATATAGGTGTGTATATATAAATGCAAACATGGAATTAGAGATACAGACCTAGAGATACCCATATGGATATAGCTATATCATGACCAAGTGGAGTTTATTGCTGGGTTTCAAGGATGGTTCAATAGTAAAACTAAATCAACATAATTCATAATATTAACAGTCTAGGAACAAAACCCCCGCAATCCTGTCCAATGATGTATTAAAGACTTTTGACAACATTTAGCATTATTCATGATAAAAGCTCTCAGTAGGCCAGGAATAGCAAGGGACATCCTCATCTTGACAAAGGGCAGCTGCAAAAACCCTACAACTAACTTCATACGGAACGGTGAAAGACTGGATACTTTTCCCTAAGACCAGCAAGAAGTTAAGTAAATCCACATATTTTTCCTCATCAGTGTGGTACTGACAGCATGAATAAGGGCAGCAAAAATGATCAGATTGGAAAATAAAAAATAAAACTCTAGACAATATGATTGTCTACCTCAAGAAACACACACATTTCCTAGAATCGTGAGTCTAGCAAGTTAGTAGTCAACATACAAAAATCAGTCTTAATGTGTAGTAGCAATCAGTAATGGCAACTGAAATTGATAATAGAATACCATTTGTAAGGGCATCAAAATGGAGTATTTAGTTGTAAATCTAGTAAGATACATGTAGAGTGTAAATGAAGAACACTATAAGATGCTAATGGGAGGAATCAAAGGAGAACTGAGTTAGTAAAGAGACAAATTGAATTACCCATCAGGAAACTCAAAATACTAAGCATATAAGTTTTTCCCAAATTAACCAAAATGTCTAATAAAATTCTAATGAAAGTCCTAGCCAGATTTTTTTGTTTACAGAGAGCTATTGATTTTTAAATTTATATGGAACACCAAAGCTAGAGTAATCAGAGATGGTTGAGTAATAATGGATGATGGAAGATAATGTTGAAGAAATCACATTTCCAATTTTAAGAGCTTTTGGCAAAGATAAATCTGTAGATCAACGGAGCTGAATAGAGAGCCCAGAAATAGACCCATACAGATACAGCCAAGTGCTTTTAGTTAGAGGTTCAAAGATAATTCAGAGGAAAGATGGTCTTTTGAACAAATAAGACACCAAGGAACACTCCACTAAAAATGGGTAAAGTGGACTTCATTAAAAAGAAAAACCTTTTATGAAATACAATGAAAACTTATGGAGTAGTAGAAAATATTCGCAAATCATTTATCCAACAAAGGGTTTGTATCCAATAGATAACAACTGTCAAAAATGCAACAGTAAGAAAACAAACTCAATTAAAATGGGCAAAAATCTTGAATAGCCACTTCACTGGGAAGATTTAAATATAGATAATAAGCATCCACAAAGATATCTAATATTATTCATCCTTAGGAAGGACATGTTAAAGCCATGATTGGATCTCATCACACCTCAAGGATGGCTCTCTTTCCATGACTGGTTCTACTTCTGTGGATGGCTCAGCCTCCATGATGGTTCTGTTTCCATGAATGAATCTATCTCTGTGGATGGCTGTCTCTCCATGGATGGCTCTACCTCCATGGATGGTTATATTTCTGTGAGTGGTTTGACTTCCGTGAATGGCTCCATCTCCATCGATGGTTCTACTTCCGTGGATGCCTCTATTTTTGTGGGTGACTCTGCTTCCATGATGTCTCTGCTTCTGTGGGTGGCTCTGACATCACTGAGTGCTGATGTGGCTGATGTGGTTGATGAACTGTTGGCGCTCTCAGACATTTATCATGGGCATGTACACTGGGCAGCCTCTCTGGAGAACAATGTGGCAACTTCTCACAGGGTTCACACACACAGGTGATTTAGCAGTCCCACTCCTGAGTACTTGCTGTGGAGAAATGAAAACTCATCATCCAAAAATGAGAGACTGAATGTGTAAAACAGCTGTATCCATAGCTGACGAATGTTCTTCGTGAGCAAATGGGTAAGTCAGCCGTGATACACCCACCAGGGAAGGCTCTTCGAAATGAGGACGCATGCGTCAACACATGCAGGTACTTAGATGACTGCAAAGGACCAGATCTCCATGTACAACAAAAGTGGACAGAAAACAAGACTGGAGAGAGGAACCAGCGGTCACTTCGGGGAAAGAGAGTGATTACAGTGTGTTTGGGGTGATCTATGAGTTATAGAACCTCATCCCCTCTGAAGGTTTGTTCAACCGCTAACTGTGCTCTTCACAATCTGCCAAAGATAAGGGAGCCCCAAAGCTGGGGGGTGAGCTTGGGGAGGGAGCGAGAGAAGAGGGGGTGTTAAGGCCTTGGCTCCAGAACTGTCCAACTTTGGTCCGGCGGGAGGCCCTGGCAGCCCTAACTTTGCTGGAGCTGATGGGAGGCAGCCTCCCTGGGCTTGTTGGGAGGCCTGCTGCCACCGGGTCTCGACCCTGGAAAGCCCCGACCAGCAGGGAGCTGCCCTCAGCGGGGTGAGGGCACCTCATCTTGGGCTCTTAAAGGGAGGAAATGTTAGGTTCACTTGACAGATATATCTGTCAAGTGTGCGTGGAAAATGCCTGGGAAACTTGCAGGCAATGGAAAATAGGCTCCATGGCCAAGTCCAGTGGCCCCTCCTGTCCAGACCCAGCTGCCAGCGTGGCATGAGGGCCTTCAGGATTCCAGCCCATTCCAGCTCTGCGGGTTCCCGTGGGGCTGCACCTGGCCTGGTCAGCCCTGAATCTGCTGATTTGCAGGGAGTCTCACTGCAGGTGGGTGCGCAAGCCCTGCACACCACTCCTGCCCCAAGGCCTGCGTCTGGCCCTGTTTGAAGAGTATGTGCCTTCTGATCGCGCCTTAACTTGCAGGGAGGGGGGCATGGAACCTGAACTAGGCTAGGAGACTTGGTGGAAGGGAGGTTTCCAAGCCCACCGTCCCTGTCCTAGGAGCAGGGGCCTAGCCTGGGGAGCGGCAGGCCGAAGACAGTGCTGTCTTGGAGTCTGTGCAGACAAACCCTTTATCGCTGCAGCCTTCCTTGCATTTACTGAGTGCCTGTTAGATATATAAATACCCCGCTTGAGGCCAGTGTTAGAATGTGTCCCTGAGCCTACAGTATGCACAAAGCATGCAGTTTACCTTAGGTGCTTAATAATCACTCCTTGTTGCTACGGCAAAGGCATCCTGGGGGGCCCTGGGGCTCTCGGGTGGATCTGCGAAGCAGATTTCATTTGGAGTTCACGATTTTGTGCTCGCGTGTGGTGGTGATGATCAGAATAGAATCTTCACTCTGCCCTGCGGGTTGAATGTGCTCACTGGAAGGTTTGCACTGTGGAAATCGTGTGCAGCTCTGTGGACAGTAGGAAATGGCATGCGCTCTGGTTTGAACTCATCCCCTTACCACCCGGGCTGTGTTGATAGAACAGAGGATTTTCTCCTCTTTCCTGCCCCAGGCTCATGGCCTCCTGCCCAGAACTTTACACTGCAGGGCAGAG
Source organism: Solenodon paradoxus (assembly GCA_004363575.1). Classification (NCBI taxonomy): domain Eukaryota; kingdom Metazoa; phylum Chordata; class Mammalia; order Eulipotyphla; family Solenodontidae; genus Solenodon; species Solenodon paradoxus. Next base: position 103,748 of record RJWH01003879.1, on the reverse strand, counting down.
AGGCCACAGAAAGGATGGCCATTCCAGCCAGAGGGGACCTGGGAGTGAGGCTGGCCACCCAGGTCCACATCTCTGCACGCCAGGACCCTGAGGAGGCTGCTGGCCTGGGATTTCCAAAAATCAGGATGAACACTGGTCGGCCTTCCTCAGCCAGACGCAGGCCAACCTTCACATGAATCCACCTGTGAGAGTTCTACGTGGCATTTACCCCTCTCTTCCAGTAAGCATGTTGCTGGATGTTCAGTGATGTACCCAAGGTCACCCAGGTGGTAACGGCTGGGATGCAAATTCCGAAAATCTGAGGTCTCAGCTGGCACCGAGCTCTCAACCTTGGAAAGTTCTAGAGGGTTCCTCTTAGACCACTTCCCCTGGCTGCTCCTTGGAGATTCAGCGTCTTGGGTCTACCCCAGATTTTCCGAGTCAGACTCTGTTCTAACAAGACCGTAGGGGACAGCACCCAGGCCCGAGGAGCTCTGGTGAAGCTGAAGGCCCACAGCCAGGCAGTGAGAAACTGGCTGGGATGAGAATCAGATTCCTGCCTGAGTCTGGGTCTTCCTGCCCTGACTCCCTCTTTCTGCTGATTCCAACCACTGGCCCAGCTGCATCTTAAAAGGATATTTCAAATAATGCCTTGGGTTTGGTTGAGCTTCCACAAGTATTTGTTTCATCCCGCGACAGGAGTAAGTCAGGATTGCTGTACCTGGGTCTGCAGCTTGCCGTGTGGCTGTAATGAACTAACTGCAGTGGGTGGGGGGGAGCACCCAGCGCTGGCCTGACCCCGCCCCTCAGGAGGGACCAATGAGCCACAGGGCAGGGGCCCAGTGCTGACTCTGGTTGGGGGGCAGAGGGCAGAGCCTGGGGCCCTGCAAGAGACAGATTGGCGTCTGGGTGCTTGGAAAAGGGGTCTGGGGCCTGCGGGGCAGCGAGTGGCCTTGACTTGCTGGCTCTGGGAGGATTCAGAAGACTGGTGGAATGTGTGTGACAGGACAGGACAAGGCCTGGCGGTGCTCTGAAGGCCCGCAGAGAAGAGTGGCGGGTGGGAGGCAGGCCCCTCTCCCTCAGGCACCTGCTCGGAGCCAAGGGCCAGCCAGAGTCCTGGAATCTACGTCCTGCGTCTGAGGCCCAGAGGGCAGTGCCAGCATCCCTGCAGGTGACAGTGGCAGCTTCACGTCCCTGTGGCTGGGATTCTGGTCACCAGTGAAGCTACTCAGCCTTGCAGTTTTTACATCGATGAAGAGAGAACGGCCGTTCTGCCTGCACGTGCAGATGGTTTCTATTCCTCCAGGTGGCTGAGATGGTTCCCGCAGTCTTCAGGGCCCACGTAGTGGCTCCTTTCTCTCCTCACTGCTGTCAGGAGACCCTGGGTCCCTCACAGGGCCATGGTCACAGGTGTGCCGTGCCTGGGAGCTTTTTAGTTACAAGAAGAAAGTGAGGTTCAGCAACTGCTGGTTTCAGAAGAGACATGAAGGCGGCTCGGTGGAGGGCACTCTGGGGCCTCTACTTGCTCCTGCAGGGCTGGGAAGTGGCTCTGTGCCCTGCCCTCTGGGGACACCGGGCACTGAGAGCCTGGACAACACTGGTCCATGTCCTGGGGAGAGGTTCTTGGTTGGCAAAAGCATATCAGCATGGAGACGAAATCGCTTCTACGTCCCCCTCTCCCTGGTACAGAAGAAATTGGCACCTCTCGCCCCATCTGCCAAATAGAGGCCAGAGGAGAAAAGTATTTCCAAGAGCTCTCTGAGTGACAGTCCTCAAAGTCTGCATAACACTGACCCACCCTGTGCTTGCCTCTCTTGATCTCCAGATGCTAGTCAACTCGCATCACCCACTCCAGTCCCTCGGGACTGAAATGGGGGGCAGTTGCTATTTAAGGAGTCATTATTAAATTTCCCAATTTTTGGGATCTTTTGACTCTAGTTGTCTGACATTCTCAATTATTCTGTCGTCGGAAAAAAAGCAAAAGGAGGGTTTCCTACACAACAGCGAAGCTCTACAAAACTTCTCCATTCTGAGGTTTCCAGCAGAGTTTCCTCCATGAAGGTGTCCGAGGCTGAGCCCAGGGGTCCACTTCAGAGAACGGGAGGGAGCCAGGGCTTTTCTAAGCTCACGGTGTTGAGAGGAAGAAAGTGAGAGCGGGTGTGGAAGGAAGGCGGGGAGGTTGATGCTTTAATTCTCTGAGATGAGTGTCACTGTCATCATGAAAACAGGCCAGAGGTGGAGTGGGGCCAGGACACCTCACTCAGCAGGCTGTTGGCCTGAGATGGAAACAGTCTCATCAAATTGCGTTTCCTGCAATGACGCCACCATTGAAAGTTACCTTTGTGAGTAATATTTCAGCTGACAACACCTGTCTTGGCAGGTGGGCTCCTGCAGCTCAGGGGCAGCCGTTCAGCAGAAGCTCTCATACCCACCCCACCCATCGGAGGGATCTGAGCTGTGCCTTGTCTCTGCAGAGGTGAGCGCGTCCCAGTGGACAGTGGCCTTCCCTGCAGGCCAGAGAGCAGGAATTTGCCCCCAGAATGAGAGCCCCCACCATGCGCATTAATTCTGCTAGTTTAATTCCTCTAGCTTCTGTGGATTCTTGGGAAGCTGGGTTGTAAACACGACAGACCCTGCCTCCAGCCTCTGGCCCACACGGCTCCTCTCTCTCCTGCTGCTGTTGAGGGTCCTGGTTCCCTCACAGCTTGTATTCTTGCCTCGGTGATCACAGCACTGCATCATTACAGCCGCCCATCGCGGGGGACGAGCGTATCATCTTGAAACTCTGACCTGGGACTCCTCTCGTTAGCAACAAACTGGGCACTGCCAGGGACTGTCTGGGTGAAGGATTTGGGTGGGGTCAGTAGGACAGGCTGTTCCTGAATGGTGGTGTATGACACCCATGCTGGCTGACCCCTCCCCCGCCCCATGGCCAGCTTAAGTCCCCATCCCACACGCGTATTGTGTCGCTGTGGGTCAGTTGTATCTGTGAGGAGTGTGTTGTCCTGCCTGCCAGCCTGGCACCTGCCATCCCACTGGCCCTTTCTGAGTGGCTCTCTGCAGCATAGACAGGACCCTGGGCGCCTCCTGTTAGAAATGGCCTTGGTGGGTAATCAGTGTGGCCACAGGACTGCTCGGAGCTCAGAGGATGAGGTTTTCTCTCCACCACCAGGGAGGACTCGTTTTGTGCACATGGTTCCAGCTGCAGGGGTGCGGCACCCCGCCTGGTTGAAGGAGCCGGACCATTGCCGTTTATCACGGGGTTTGGGTGCCTGTGAACAGCCCTGGGTGGCCACCCTGGGACAGTGCTCCAGTGGGCAGCCTCCTGCATTTTCTTGCTTTAATCTTAGTCTCCTGAGCTCTACATGTGACCGCGACATGTGACTGCTGCCAAGCCACTTACACTCCGGGCTCGCTCATCGGTAGGGGTGGCAGTCCTGCCCCTTCGGGTGTGCAGCTGACAGATGGCTCACTTTGATCCCCCCGAGTGCCCTGAGCACTGAGGTGGGTCAAATTTGCCCCAACAGTGTCACGGGTCACGGTGACCCCGCTTTTCTGATCTGGGTGCCCCGCAAGTGGAGAGTGCTCTGGGGATATCTATCTGAGATGGTGTCTGGCTCAAGGCCCACCCTGGAGGTGCTGAGCATCCTCTGAGCTTGTTCAGAGAAGAACGAAACAACAGCAGTGGGAGGGGGGAGGCATCGCTGCCCTGACTTCTCAGACAAGGAAACCGTGAGAATGCCAGATGGGTGGGGTGGGCGGGCAGGTGTCTGTGAGGCCCCCACAGGGACAGGGCCTGAAGGGAAGCTGGTGCACAGCTGTGTGTGCGCACTGGACGGTCGAGGGAGTGGCACTGAGCGCTTGCATTTCTGCTACTCTGGAACGTTCCTTCGGGTGGTGGTCACAGTGGTAGGGCAGTTGGTTTATGGATATCTCCTTCTAAGTGCCAGTCTTCTCAGCTGAAAGGTCCTACTTCAGAAGCTAAAGTTGGAGGGTGTTATTAAAGAAGCTGATGGTATGATTTATTAAGAACAATACACATAATTCAGTCATGAATGAAACAATAGTCGCCATGAGCCCCATGGCTCAGAAAAGATCATTAAAAATATAGCTCACAAACAATATGTTTTGCAAGAAAACATTAAAATGAAGGGCACTGAGCATGCACTTGGCTGGGGGTTGGACAAGATGGGGGTGGGGATGGGATGCAAAGAAATGAATAAATAGAAGTTGCTAATGATTAAAGAGTGCTGTGTGGAGGATGATTCACTCAGTTTCTTCCATCTGAGGTCCACTTTTTGGGGGTCAATTGGCAATACATTTTTATTTGTGTTTTACTTCTCATACTGATTTTGTAAAAAAGCAGGAAAAGAAAAACATGTTTTAAACTGCTGCTCACAGAGGGAGTTAGATGGATCAAGAATAGAAATAAACCCCTTCCAACTTGGGGCTTACCTAAGTCTCACTGCCTGAGGTTCTTTAAGTCTATTTCTAGGACAATTTTAGGTTCACAACAAAATTAAGAAGCGGGTACAGATTTGCTATATGTACCCTGCTCCCCTATGCACAGCCCCCCTTTTTATCAAGGTCCCCCACTAGAGATGAACATTTGTAAAATTGAACCAGCAACCAACACTTCAAAACTGTCCAAAGTTCAGTTTACATTATCCCTCGTGATAGTGTGCATTCTGTGAGTTTTGAAAAATATATAATTGACTTGCTTCCATCATTATAATCTCACATAAAGAAAAGTTTCCCTGTCTCCCAAATCCTCCATATTCCATCTATTCATCTCCCCACCTCCTCAACTCTTTTAGAGACAGTAAAAAAAAACAACTCTGACTCATAAATGTAGATGCAAAAAAATCCCAGATTATCTTTTTCTGTCTCCATAGTTTTGCCTTTTCCAGAATGTCATATAGTTGGGATCTCACAGCATGTAGCCTTTCCAGATGGGCTTCTTTCACTTACTAACATGTACTGACCTGTCCTCCATGTCTTTTCATGACTTGATAGCTCATTTCTGTTCATCATGAGCAACCTTTCACTGTCTGGATGGACCACAGTTTACTTATCCGCCCACCCTGCTAAAGGGCATCTTGGTTGCTTCAAAGTTCTGGCAATTAATGACTCAATCTGTACAAACATCAAGTGTAAGCTTTTGTATGGACATACATTTTCAACTCCTTTGTACAAATAACAAGGAGCATGGCTGCTGAATTGTGTGGTAAGAACACGTTTTATTTTGAACCACCAACTAACTTTCAAAGTCACTTCCAGGCTTCCAAATGCAGCCTGCTGTTCCCATCAGCAATGATGAGAGTTCTGTTGCTCCACATCTTTGCCAACATTTGGGGTTGTCAGTGTTTTGGAATTTTAGCCACTTGAATGAGTATGAAGTACTATCTCACTGGCATCTGATGTGAAGCATCTCTTTGCATGCTTATCAGCATGACGAATGTCTTTCCTGGTGAGGTGTCTGTGAAGAGCTTGGGCTCTTTTTTTTAAATCCAAGCATTTGTTCTCTTATTGTCGAGTTTTTATAATTCTTTGTCTATTTTGGATAATAGTCCTTGATGAGAATCTTGTGCAAACATGCTCTCACATTCTGGGGTTTCTTTTCCAATTCTCTTAAGACATTAGTATTTTGCAAAGCCAAAGTTTCTAACGGTCCTAACGTCTATGGTATCTTTTAGTTTTACAGTTTTGTATTTTACCAGTAGTCCTGTGATCTATGTTGAGTCCATTTTTGTGAGGGTGAAGGTCTGCATCTAGATTCATCTTTAGGCATGTGGGTTCCCATGGTTCCAGCACTGTAGGAAGAAAAGACTCTCTTTGCTTCATTGTGTGGCTTGTTCTCTTTAGAAAAGAGAGTGGTTTTTTTTTTTTTTTTTTTTTGGTCTTTCACTGAGCTCTCTTCTATTAAATTGATCTAGTTCTCCATTGTTTTACAGAATACGACACACTCTGGATTGCTAAACCTTCTAGTAAGTCTGGAAGTTGGGTGGCATCAGTTCTCCAACTTTGTTCTCCTTCCACATTGTGTTGCATATTCTGGGTCTTTTGCCTTTCCAAATATACTTCGGAATCAATGTATTGATAGCCACAAAATAATGTGCCTGGGTTTTGATAGAATTACAATGAATATGTAAATCACTTTGGGAAGAATGGGCATACTGGTAATATTGAGTCTTCCGAACCAGAAACATGGTATGTCTTTCTATTGATTTCTTTTTTATTTCCTTCATCAGAACTTTGTATTTTATCTCATATTTATCTTGTACATAACTTGCTAGATTTGTACTTAAATATTTCACTTCTTGGTGTGCTAAAGTAAATGATATTGTGTTTTTAATTTTAAATTCTACTTGTTCATTCATTACTGGTATCTAGGAAAGAGATTGGTGTTAGTACATTCATCTTGTATCCTGCCATGTTGCTGTAACAGCTTATTAGTTCCAGGAGTTTTTTGTCGATTCTTTTGGATGTTCTACATAGATGATTATATCATCTATGAACAAAGACAGTTTGGTTTCTTCCTTCCCAGTCTGTACACTTTTATTTCCTTCCCTTATTTTATTACATTAACAAGGACTCTCAGTATGATGTTGAAAAGATGGTGAGAAGGAGCATCATTGTCTTCTTCCTGATCTTAGTGGAAAGAGTTCCAGTGTCTCACTATTGTTTATGATGTCAGTTGTAGGCATTTTTGTAGATTAAAAAAATTAAGTTAAGGGGCATGCCTTGGTAAATTAGTGGTTGAGTCAGACATCTCGGAAGAGGCACAGGCCACATACCCCTCGGGTTGGAGTTCAGGGTCTGGGGAGAAGCTGCCAGTGTGAACAACAAAATAAAAATAAGATAAAATTCTTCCTCTTTGTCTCCCTTCCTGCCTGCCTACTTGCCTTCACTCCAACCTGCATCTTTCTTTAAAAAAGAAAGTTAATGATGTTCCCCTATGTTCTTAATTACTGATAATTTTTATCATGAATGTTCAGGTGTTGAATTTTGTTAGGTGTTTTGCATCTATTGATGGGATCATGTGATTTTTCTTTTTTTAGCCTGTTGCTGTGATAAATATCATTAACTGATTTTCAAATGTTGAACTAGACATATATACCTGGGATAAACCCACCTGGTTCTGCTGTATAGTTCTTTTTATACATTGTTGGATTTTATTTGTTAATATTTTGTTGAGGGTTTTTGCATTTACGTTCATGAGAGATATTGTTGAATAGTTACACGCACTCACACTTTGTTAGAGCAGTGAATTTGTGTTCCAAAGGTGATGTAGTTTTTCCTGTCACAGCTGACCATCAGTCTGGACTGTTTTAGATTATGCTGTGATACCTCATGACCCCAGACTTCCATTGCTTCCCACACAGATGGTCTTCTCTTTCTAGGCTCTGTGTCTATTGTGGGCCAGTTGTGGTTCTTCCACCTCACCTTCCTCTGGAGCCCGTGTCCTACAGCAGCTTCATCTGGACAACTGCTGTTCACTGCTGCAGAGAAAGAACCTGTAGAGACTCTGCTGGAGGTGCTGTCTGTCATTCTCACATTTTATTAACCAAAGCAACTCCCCTGGCTGAGTTTGACATCATGAGGGAGTGTGATCCTACTGAACAGGGCAGAACCTTTTAAAGTCTTTCTCAGAGACATTTCATCCCTGGATCCAAAACATCTGACTAGCAAGCCTAATTCGTAACCAGTGCAGACCAAGAGTAAATTCAAGCCACGAATTTCAGAGAGGCGGCCCTTGTCCCTTATCCACATGCAGGAGGAAGAATGTAACAACAAATATCTTAGCAAACTTCTCACCAACCTTGAATATTCAAAAGACCAGAGGTAGCTCTTTCTTTCCAAGAGTCATTCTCTTCACAGGGCTTGCTCTTCAATCACTGAGCTCCATGGTTGACCAAGGGGTAAGTAGACAATAATATGGGCAAACAGATGAGAGTGAGGCCAGAAGTTCCCCTAGTCTTTCTGAGTCAGTCTCTGTCTAACCTCCATCTTTTTCTAGCATCAATTTATTTCTACTGTACTAACATGGGGCTTAGAGCATATGTTCTTAAGTACAAGATCTCTGTTCAGTTCTCCCAACATCATTTATTGAAGAGACTGTCCTTGTCCCATTGTAAGTTTTTTGCTCTTTTATCAAAAATTAGATGCCCTTATATGTGTGGGTTTAAGTCTGGGTTTTCAGTTTTGTTTTAATGAGTGGTATTTCTATTTTGACACCAATACCATGCTGTTCTGATTATTATTGCTTTGTAGTAGAGCTTGCAGTCAGAGAACATGACTCCTCCATTGCTGATTATTTTTCCTGAACATTGTTTTTGCTATCCTGAGTTGTCTGTTGTTCCAAATAAATTTCATGATTTTTTGGTTCTATGTCTGTGAAGTATGTATTTGGAATTTTGATGAGGAGAGCACTGAATCTGTACATCGATGTGTACAATATGGCCATTTTGATTATGTTACTTCTTTCAATCCATGGAATATCGTTCCATTTCTTTGTGTTGTCTTCTGTTTCTTTTAGCAGTGTCCTATATTTGTCATGGTATAAGTCCTTCACTTCTTTGGTTAAGTTTATTACAAGGCATTTCACATTTCTGATGCAATTGTAAATGGTATTGTTTTCTTCAGTTCTCTTTCTGTATTTTCATTGTTGGCGTACAGAAGTGCGACACATCTTTCAGTATTAATTTTATTGCCTGCCACTTCACTATATTTGTTTATTATTTCTAGTAGCTTTTAACTTGAGTCTTTGGGGTTCTCTATGTATATTATCATATTGCTGGGAGACTAGACAGCCACATGCTAAAGGTTGAAACCAGACCAGTACCTAACACCATACACAAAAATTAACTCAAAATTACACTTAGGTATAAGACCAGAAACCATAAAATACAAAAAAGAAGGCAAAACATTATTGGACATAGACTTATGAGATTTCTTTGGGAACTCAACTCCCATCAAAAGGCAAATAAAATCTAAAGTAAGCAAATAGGATTACATCAAACCAAAAAGCTTCTATACAACAAAAGAAATGTGCCTAAAAGCAAAAAGTCATCCAACTGTATGGAAAAAGATATTTGTCTTTCACACCTCAGATCCAAAATAAAATCTACTTTTTTACCAACCACACACAGAAGTAAACCTTAATCAAGGACAAAGCAAATTCTGTGCACAATTCTGAGAACATGGCTCCACGACTGAGAATCCTCTGCAGTAAAGAAGGTGACTGCTGATCAGATTTAGAGAGAAAGGCCGATGGGGCTGCGGACGGTGAGGGGAGCGGGAGGAGAAGGAGCACCAGACCCTCATCTCTGCCTTTGTTTCCAGTTGAGTAGACTGAAGAGCAGCACCGCAGACTCCAGCTGAGTGTGGGAAAACACCCCGCCTGGCTGCAAGTCCCTCCCAAGACAAGGGCGCCAAACAGCTGAGACATGAAGGGTGATGACCTGCAGTCAAAGGTCCCTGGGCACCACCACGTGGGACCTTGGGACAGAGGTGACAGTAATTCCTTCACGATGCAACTTTAAAGAATGAATAATTATGCACAATAAATTTAGGGTTTAAAAGATAAAAGATGGCAAGACTACAGGTTAAGGGCTTGAAATATTTCATGTGTTTCCTAACATTATCCCTAAACATTGGAAATCCTCAAAAATCAACAGTTCAACTCCATCAGCTTCCCAGTGGAAGGACCTGAGGGTCCACTGGTTTGTCCAGAGTCTCCTGGAAAGCTCCAGCCCCTGGAATGCCCCACCCTCCCAGCTTTCTGCACCCCCCCGCGGGTCTGGCTCTGCATCCCAACGAGTCTAGTGTAAATCATGGTGTTTGGGTGCCAGGGACTCACTGGTACTGCCAAGAATGAAAACAAAATGGTAAAAGAAGCTTCCATCATCAAACCCTGCTTGGCATTGGGTACAGAACTGACCCGTGAGTAATTAATTCCTCTAACCCCACATGCAGCAGATATCACTGCCCATGAACTAATCTCTTCTCTGTGAAAACTGGAGAGAGGTAACGCCTCCAGCTGCTGAATGGAGGATTCAAGATTCAGATTCAATCCAAAGCCCACACTTATACCTGCTACATGATACTTTCTTAATGTAAAATTAGCTGCATTTTGTCCTCAAGGGTCTGATGACGTAGGTTTGCAATTTTCTACCATTAAATTAGGGGTCTGCCTCAGTGATTTCACCTCTACTCAGCCTCCTGCCAATGTGACCAAGGCGGGCAGGAAAGAAACACTGAAACCTCCAAGTTACCACTTGTCAGAGGCTCGAGAAATAGATTTGACTCGGGAGGGCCATGAGACTAGGGTATGGAATAGCAGAAGAGTGGAAACAATGCAAATAAGAAAGGACAATTAATAATCCAAAACTTTGTTTTTGAGTTCAACTAAAAAAAAAGGTGACACGCCCTGGTGGAGTAATGGCTAGGTCAGCTGCCTCCGGCCGGTGCAATCCACATACATCCCAAGGACCCAGTTTTGCATCCTGGCACCAGGAGAAACAACTAAACAAAAATAAATAAAAGTTTTTCTTTCTCTTTCTTTCTGCCTGGCTGTCTCTGTTCTCCTTCATTCCTGCCTATAACTGTCCTTAAAAAAAAAAGACTAAGGGGACAGAAGTCATCAGGCCTGATGATGTACGTCCAAGGAAACTGGCTGACAAGCAGCTCTGACCAGGGATGGATGTGTCATCCCTGTCTTTATGCTCGTCTTGCAGTATTAGCATTGTCTTTGATCTCGGCTTTCTTTTCAGAACTCTTTTGCAGACACCAGTGCATTCCGTAAGGGTTAATTTGTTTAACTTGGATAGACCCACTCAGCTAATCTCACCCAGGATGAGGGCTCCTCCAGGACCACTCTGCCCCACCCCTGTGCTGTGGCCCTCTCCAAAGTGCCTTCACCCTGGGTGATAAGTGTCGCCCCATGTCGTAACCAGCCTTCCCTGGCTCCCCTTAAACCCTTTCCAAGAGTTTGAAAATCCCCTTTATTAAATTTCCTACAAAAAAGGAAAAAAAGAAAAAAGGAAAGAAAGGACAGCATCTAGCTTTCAGAGGGTGATCTCTGACAGTGTCTGTGGCACTCAGGGCTTGGCTGTGTGGTAGAACCACAGATTCCAGACCAGGGTGGCATCCTGTCCTCCCCGGGAAGGAGCAGCATTGTGAAAAGTGCCCCTGGCAGGCAAGGGGGTTCGGAAGTCCCAGGGGTTCTGAAAGACAAGAAACATGGGTGATGCCCAGCATCTTGAAGATGAGTCTGGTGGGGCGTGCAGGTGGGCAGCTGAACACAGATCTTGGCATCTGGACATTACAGGAGGCCCTCTGTAACCCCCCACCCGCCCTGCCCCATGCGAGCTGACCCATCCGCGTTCTGCTGGTGATGCCAGCTCGGGAAAACCCTGCTGGAGAGCTGTGAACTTGACCAGAAAGGCTGGGTGGGCAATCAGCCAGGCAGAGGCCCTCTGTCCCAGTGCCATAGATGGACAGGTTTGGAAGGTCCAGGCCTCCATGGGGAGGGAAGCCAGCCTGAAACTCATCACAGCACTCCCTGGGAGTGGGGAGCCGGCACAAGGGGAGGCTGACAGCTCAGCATTTTGTACAACTTTTCTTGGACCCAGGAGTCTATGTTTTCTGCCAACATCCACGACCATGGGAGCCTCTCCAGCTAGGCTGCAAGGATGCAGAATTTCAGACTCTTGTGGGTCTGGACATTTAACAGGTGTCTGAGACAGGCTGGGTGAGGCACAGAAGCCACAGCATCATGCGTCCCACGACACCTGGCATGTGCCCCGTTGCCCACTTGCTCGTTCTCCTGCGAGGGGTGCAGCTCTGGCCAGGCCTCCAGGATCTGCTTTGGAGTCACGACAGCCCCACACACCGCAGCTTCTGTGCTGGGTCCAACTCTGGAGTTCGAGAGTCGCATAGGCTCCCTGGTGGTCGTGGGCATGTGGGGAAACAGTCTACAGGGCCATGCTCCTGGGAACTGCAGCTGATGCAGCATCCACTGGGTGTCCTCGGCCGTCTCCCCCTTTCCTGGCTGCCTGGGGTGTCACTTGCACCCTGGGTTCCGGGCTGTGCTGAGTTCTCCACACTGAGCTCGACTGGAAGTCAGTCCCTGAGCAGCGAGGCTGTCCTCTCTGAGTCAGGGACACTGCCTGGAAGGGGTGACACCTGATACTCATGTGACTGCCCAGAAGGAAGCTGCCTTCCCTTGGACTCATACTCAGGCTCCGTCCTCCTGGCCCCAGTTAGCCACAGGCTCCAGTCTCTGCTGCAGAGCTCGGCAGAGGCGGGAGACAGCCTTTGTGGGTGCTCCACCTCTCACCCCCTTCAGGGCCCTGGAGACCCCAGGAGCTCACACGCACGGGGGCAGGGAGAGTGGGGGACTCTTCTGTGCAGGGACACTGAAGCCCAGTAACTTGTGCCATCTCTGCTCATCCCCTAAAGGCCCTCGTTCCCTCCAGGATGACAGTGATGACCTGTCCTCGTTCTCGATTCGCTGAGATGCAAGCTGAGGACAGAGGCTGGTTTGCGCCAGGAAGGAGTTAAGAGGCTGCAGGGGCATCGGCGAGTAAAGCTTTCTGTTCTAAATATGGAGCGAGAGACAGTTATTTTTAGGTAGCAAATGGTAATGATTAGCGTTTGAGGATTGAAGTAGTCATTTAGTTGTAAAGCCTGCGCTCACATACTACAGAAAATAGACTTCTCCTTCCCCGATGACAGGGCTCTCCCAGTGCAGGCTCTCTCTCCACGATGGAGCCTCCACGCAGGCTGCTCTTGGGAGAGCACAGTGCTAAATGGCAGCTCAAATCCCCAACCCAGTGTTTTAGGGCACCTGGTGATGATCAGGGACTCCAAGCACAGGTGTCCAGGGGAGCAGTAGAGGGCAGGAGGGGACACTGATTAGGAGGGGAGACAATTTGCAGGAGAGGGGACACCGATCAGGAGTAGGCACACTGGTCGGAAGGGAGACTTTGGACATCCAGGGATACAGGCATCTGATGACTGACAGAAGAGGCACCGCCTGGCAAGATGGACATGCAATGAGGAAGGAAAGGTCGCAGCTGGAAGTGAAGTTCGGGTGGACGCAGGGAGCTCGTGGCTCACGTGGGACGAAGTGTCAGGGGAGCATCCAGGAGCCCTGAGCAGGGGTAGAGGTTATAAAGCCGAGGAGCTCCAACCTGGGGCCCCCAGACCTCTAGGCACTGAGCAGGCCTGTCTGCGCATCACACCAGCTTCAAGGAGGAAGTCACATTTGAAAATGGCGTCTGCAGAGGTGGTGGAGTTAGGGATCTCAGTACACTATCCCAAGGGCTCTAAGCCATTCTCCACATAAAAAGTGTGGTCATACAGGGATGAAGGTAGATGCTGAGAAGCTACAAGGGACATCGGAGCCACTGCAGGTGGAAGAGGCAGGAAGGATGATGCCCCAGCCTCTGAGCAGCAGGTCCTTGACATCCAGGCTTCGGGTTCCTGGCCTCCAGACTGTGGGTGGGTAGATGGGTCTGTGCTGTGGTGCAACCAGCTTTGGAGAGTGGCCATGGGAACCATGGCAGACATTTGTATGAGGTGACAGCAGCAGGAGGCAGGTCGCAGGGCTGGCAAAAGCAGGCCTGCAAAATTCTCTGCAGATGGACAGACGGCTGAGATGCCAGAGGAGTGGTCAATCCCGTCATTTCCAGGCAGCGAGTCTGGTGTCGTGGAGGAGGTGGGGACCCAGCCTGAGCTGGGTAGACACAGAGGTGGCCCAGAACATTCCTGAGGAGGTGGCTTTACCTGGCCAGGTGGGCTAGGCTCCTTGTCTCTGTGACTAAGGCAGGATCCATCCCAGTCTGCAGCTCAGACAAGTGTGTGTTCAAAGCGAAGAGAGCCTGGGTACCTGGGGCTGGACTGCGGAGGGCAGCATGGAGGGTACCACCTGGCTCCAGTCCCTTCTGCCCTGGTGATCTGGACAGGCCAGCTAGTCTCCTTGCTTGTAAAAATGCACCCAGGGGTGGTTGTGGCCTTCCTAAAATGATATCAAAGTTATATTAGAGACATGCAGTGAGTAATAGTGATACCAAACGTAGCTGATCAATTGTTTTCAATTGCTAATCCCGTCCAAAGCTACATTCATCTGCAGAAGTCCTGACTCCTCGCTTCTCCACACATTCATCCCGCCCCCATCTCCCCATGCTATACAGAATACTGAGGACCTAGTAGCTCATTCAGGACACTTCTGTCTGTCTGCCACCGGTCACTGTGACCTTGAGGAAGCTGGAAATACTGGAGGAAACACTGGACACAGGCCTCTCCTCTGACAGAGAAGAGTTGCATAGGCAATTGGGAAAGATGCTGCGGCTGTGCAGCTGTCCTGTGTCAGGACAAGGTCTCCGGGACGGGCAGGATCTGCAGTGCTAGTGGCTTTTCTGCTTGTGTCGCTGAGCCCACCCAGAGGCCTCAGGCTCTTGGATCTCAGGAGGAGGCTGGGAAGGAGAGCGGCGCTCAGGGCCCAGGTGAGCTACCAGAGGGAGGCAGGGCTGTGGTGTGAGGGCACTGTCCTGGGCCAGGATGATCCTGGGACAGGACCTGGACCTAACACTGCAGGGGCACCACAGTGCAGGCCAAGCCTCCTGCAGAGACAAGCTGCAGGGCTCCAGAAAGTGAACTGGCTCCACTCGCTGAAGGGGACTCAGGGGAGACGGAGGCCCCGAGAATGATGAGCAGGAGGCATGTCTGTGAGTCCACCAGGAGGAGCTGGGTTAAACTGCCCGTACTCCCTTCAGACAAAAATGGGACATTGGGATGGCCCAGTTAGAAGCCAAGGGAGGGAGGAGGGCAGGGGAATGCCATGGGGTGTCCACATGGGTGGTGGGTTATAAAGGGAAGAAACGTCTGTTTTCAGACTGTGTGATGGTAAAGTTTGCAGAAGTGGGGACATGGGGATAGTGCAGTGGGGCGCAGTGAATATTGGTTAGGACAGGGGAGAGCAGGTTGTGCAGATATGGGAGTGAGAAGAGGATCCCTTCTCTGGACGGTCAGCTTGGTGGGGAGCAGGAGAAACAGATGTGTGCTCAACATTTTGTGTAACCGATGGCCTCACACTTAGTCATCAAACAACCAGATCTGTTCTTGAGGCTGCACATGTCAACAGCTGGGAGACAGGTCCCTGCTCCGGAGCTGCAGGCTGGGGTCTCACCTACCAGACCCTCAAGGTGGGCAGGACACTCCCGGCCCTGGGAGTATGTGTCTGAGTCACGCAGTTACCAAGCAACTCAGGTAGAAGCTGAACCTGAAACTGTCTGGAGAAGTGGGGGCTGTGCTGAGGGCCCCGAATGTGCTGGGATGATGGGCGATTTGGTGGCATGAGAGGGGACAGGTGGGACGTAAGGATCCACGACACAAGTCGGGGCAGGTGGCATACCTAGAGGCAGCTGGAGAAGCTAATCAGAGAAGAGCAGGAAAGTGTGTTTCTAGAATGTATAAAGCCCGGAGCTCGGGAGTCTGTGAGAGGCCAGCACAGGGTGAGGAGCTCCCAAGTTAGAGCAGGAACCTGGCGGCTACCATAAGCAAGATGACACAGTGACCGCAAGCCTGCTGTGGGAGCTGGGGCCCGCCCCTCGCAGCCCTTGGTTCTCAGGCACAGGCTCAGTTCCTCCCAGATTGCCTGTCCTGTCCACTCCAGGTCTGGACTTTTGCTCAAGGCTCAGGGTCCCCTGCGCCAGCCCTGGGGTGACCTCTCCCCATGAGTGACTACAGGAAAACAGTCACTCAGATTGGGTCTCCTGAGACGCCATCAGGCAGCACCCACTCTCCTTGATGGGAACTCAGGCCAGGAGGTGTGGGCGCCTGCAGGTCCCGGGGCCTCTGGTTCTAGCTGGCTTGGGGCGCCAGCCATGGGCGAGTCCTGCCCACACCGAGGGCCTGGCATGTGAGACCCCAGGAGCAGGGGTCTGGCCCCGCAACTGCTGACCTGAGGAACCTGTGAGAACAGATCCGGTTGTCTGACCACTAAGTGTGAGGTCATCGGTTACACCGTTGCAAACACATCTGTTACATGAATGTGGCATAGACTTTGCACACAGTCACACAACAGTCACACTTATCGCTGTGACGTGCGCTGCTCCACACACTGTCACACACGTGACTGTGCACTTCGCTGTTGCATGTTATATACCCAGTTACACGCATGTCTGTCAGACACATGTGACACACACATCTGTCACACACAGGTGCACACAGTCAGCCACACATCTGCTACACGCACTGCGTGGCTGTTCCGCACACCTGTTGCACTGTAGGAACCTCAGGCATCAGATACACACACACTGTGAATCTCTGTGGGGCATCCCCAGCGGGCCCAGTTTTCCTCCAACGCCATCATACTTCTGCCGTCCTGGACACAGACGCCCACCGTCAGGGCAGAGTAAGCACACGTCGTGGTTACGGGATGTGCTGACGCGCTGTGACCTCAGAGGCCTCTACTTAGAGCAGGGCCGGCCTCCTGGTCCCCACCCACAGGCCCGCGGGCAGCAGGGCCACTGGGAGGTGGCCAGCTTGGGACAGTTCTCTGGCTCCATGTTGGGGACCGAAAGACCAGCTCTCTGGAGGTTTGGAGGCAGCGTGTGGAGTTGACACTTTCACATGCCAGAGGTGAGCAGGGCTGTGGGTGGCGTCTCTGCCAGACTCGAGTGCCACCAGTCACTGGGCCACAGCCAGGCGCCATGATAGGGGCAGGAGCCAGCCAGCCTCCCATCAGTCCTGGCCGGGTGTCTCTGCCCTGGACCCTGCGGTGGTCACTGTTGCCATTTCAGCAGCTGCGGCCAGTGAGGTCAGCCACCAAGTCCCACCAGGCCATGGCACTGGAGGGTCTGCCCGACTTGGGAGTGTCCATTCAGGCTGCAGTGGCTCAGGCTGGGAAGGCAGCAGCCAGTCACAGAAGCGCGGTGGCGGCTGCAGAGCCAGTGGAGGCCCTGTCCAGCCTGAACCGCCAGCAGGGTTGCGGGCAAGTGCTCTGGCAGAGACGCAGCCCGGTCCTGCTCGGCCCTGACAGCCTCTTCTCCCGACAGGAGGAACCTGTGGGGGCCCCAGGAGCAGCCATGAGGGAACCCCGCTGTCTCTCCAAGCAGCTCCAGCTGGACCCAGACCTACCGTGCGAGACTCGACCATGAGTCCTTGCCGGCTGGGAGCAGATGGCAGGAGTCCAGTGGGTACACTGCAGGCTACGCACACGGCGCGGACACAGGGCTTGGGAACAATGCGGTCGCCTTCTCGCCATGGAGGCCTGCTGAACTGGTGGGGGGCCACGCGACTCCCCCCAGGTGTCCACGCAGTCATCAGCTGTCCCACAGACATGAGCAGCAGTGACCGCAGCAGCACGTTCCTAGTGAACCGACTAGTGCTCCATGAAGACAGCAGGAGGCAGGACCCCATCCTGCCCTCGGGGCAGTCGTCTACATGAGGGCCTTCGAGCACACAGGACATGGGCCACGCCAGCCCTTCCCACCACCGGCTTAGTGTGTGGGGCTTGTGGCCTTGCCCCGCATCAGGACTGCACAGCCTTGACCTGGACGCCCTCCCCCCCATTGAGGGGACCCATCTCAAGGGACACGGTAGAGGCTGCCCCCGGACAGGAAGGAACACAGCACCTGCTGAGCCCCTGCTGAAGGGCAGCTTGGCTTCGCATTCTTCTCTCCATTCTGGTGACTCCTCCAGAGGAGGGAGGATGTGGCCAGCACCCAGCAGGGGTGAGTGCCCTTGGACTGGCCACCTGGCGGAGGTCCTAGGCTGAGTCTTCCAGGCGGGCATGTGGGGACACAAGCACAGCTCTCTGTCCCTGCCCAGGGCCTCGCTTGCCAGGTGGCTCACTCTGCCAGCAGGGCCCTGGTGATGGTGGATGTGGTGGCAGTGGTGGCTGGGATGGGTGGAGGGGTGGCGCTGGCTGACGCGCTGTGATGAACTTGCTGGCCTCCCACCAGGTCAGACAGTAGGATGCATCCGAGAGCCCCAAATCCCTAACTATGCCACTTACAAAATTAAATTCCTCAAAGGTGAAGACCTCACAGAGAACTCAAAAGCAATAGAAAGAAGGAACGTACTTGGTGATCTCGGGGGCAGGGCACACCTTGAGGAGGACAGAGACGCAGAGGCCTGGAAAGGAAGCCCGGGTGTGGGGCTGCATCCAGAGCTGCAGCTCGTGTGACAGAGCCCGGAGTGACCGCGACCCATGCGGTTCATGGGTGGGGGCGGCTGGGACTCCCGACAGAGAGCTGTGCTGGAGAGAGAAGCGGCTCCCGCAAGCTGAGGTGAAACGTTCCAAAAAAACACAAACAGTTCACAAAGCAGAAGCACAAACTCCCAATAAAAGTCCAAGATTGCTGGACTCAGAGGGGACCAGGGAGCCACAGTGGAAGCTGGTGTTTCAGGTCTCAGAAGAGAAGAAATGGAGGCATTTGATGTCAAGGTGGGCTCCACTCACGAGAAATTTCTTTCAAACGTCGTCGAAGGTGTGTCCAGAGGAGCGGGTGCTGGCAGCCCCAGGGAGCACTGACGGAAGGTGACGCAGCCTGCTCCCCGGTCCCTGCTGCCTCTCCAGAATGAGCCCCGTAGGAGCGTGGACAGCAAGGCCCTGGCAGAGTGAGAGGAGCCTCGAGGACCACCCCCAGGAGCACGGGACCTCACCAGGATGGCAGAAATTCAGGGACGCCCCGCATGGGGGAGACACCGGGAGACACGGGCTTCCATCCGACACGCATTATGCTTCACTTCTGCTTTTACAGACGATTGTTCGGGAGGCATCGGAGGGGAGAAGTCCAGACAGGACTGCCAAGGGAGGTGGGGACAGTCAGCGGCTAGCCTGGGAAGGAGCTCGGGAAGGCACGACCTGGGGCAGGAGGCGGAGGCTGGGGGGACACCCTGTCCCCATCCCTGTCCGCAGCGCAGGCCCTTGCAGTGCACGCGGGCAGCTCCCCACCTGCTCGCACCGGGATTCCACGCTTTAGTCAGACTCACCGGAAATCAGAAGCTTTCTTCGCAAATGACCCTGGAAACTGCTATATGAGAGCAGAACGGAAGTCAATGTTGTGTTTAACTAGCGGATCGGGAAAATCTACACCTTATTCACTGTTTCAGTTGCAGTTCTGACACTGCTTTTCAGTACAACTGGGCCAGGACGGGGTGGGGTCCGAGCAGGCACGTGTGTGTGTCAGCTTTGGACGTGTTTGCGTGGTGACTGTGCACCTGGGGAAATGGCCTCGCCAGCCTGGGGGTGCACAGGGCGGTCGTGTGTCCAGGGGGCGTTCCATTCCTCCAGGACGTGTGCAGTGTGGGCGCGGGGGAAAGCAGGGAGTGCCGTCCACTGCCGTGGAGACCTGCTGGGAGGCCCCTGCCGGAAGGCCAGCCCCAAGGGCCGCTGTGGGGCCAGCACTCCAGACCCAGAGGAGCAGCCCAGGCTGCAGGGAGCATGATGGGCCCCCGGGCCTGTGTGCACACTGGCGCTGTGCTGGTGGCTTCCTGCAGGCCAGGCCAACGGGCCACCATGGGGACGTGCAGAGAGGTCCAGTGGTTTCAGACCCCCTTCTCTAAGAGGCCACGCTCCTGGCAGCTTTGAGAAGCAGGTCCTGCCCTCTGCGCAGCTCCTGGGGCAAGGTTGGTGTCCATGTGACTGCAGGCAAAAAGAGCTCTGTGACCACTGCACTCAGAATCTACTTATTTTCCAGAATCCTTGAAGCTGATGCTAACCAGGCACGTTTGAGAGCTGGGCAGGAAACACGCCTCTCCTCCTTCCTCACAGACAGTTTCCTCTCCTGCCTCTGGGTGTGGTCACTCCGTTTGGGTTTTGAACCATGGCCCTGATGCCACTGTCCTTGCATCACCTCTTGCCACACCTCATACCACCAAAGTCATGTCCAAGTCTGTGACCCTGGTTCCTCAAAGGTTGAATATCCATCCACACTCACAGTCTATGCATTACATCCAGGACCAGCCCTGACCACCCACCTCACCAGCCTCCACCCTTGTCCCTCTGTCCACCCACCTCACCAGGCTCCATCTTCATCCCTTGATCATCCATCACACCTACCAGTCGGCACTTGGGAGTCTCTTCATGTGTCATTCTCCTCATCTTCCCTCTTGTTGCTTTTCTTCCCATGTCTCAGAGTGACCAGGTTGGGACTGTCAGCGTCTCCAGAGGCTTCACCCCATCACTGCCACCCAGCAGCTCCACATTCCTTGTGCTCCTCATTTTCTTAAAAGGCGCCACAGAATAGTCACCCTAATCTCCAAACTGAAGCTCTTGGCGTGTTGGCCTTTGGGGTGGTGCGGTCTCCCCTCCACCCTGGCCCTCCATTCCTTCACAGTGAACTGTGCTGTGCCTGTTTTGTCCCCAACCTAGGGCCACCCCCAAATTGCCTGTCCATGTTTTCTCCTCTCTCTGCAGCAGGAAGGCTCAATGCATGACAGAGCCTTTAGTGATTCCAGTTCCTTCCCTGCCTCCTTTCATTTCAGACCAGACTGCCCGCTCCGGGATAAGGAAACACTCTCTGTGTCTCTGTCCTCAGGCATCTGAGTAGTGTACCCATCCAAGAGGGCTGTGACACAGGACGCTGGTCCTTTCATCTTGGAAGCCTGACCTGGTGTGGAATGAACAGGGCTTCTGTGAGAACGCAGTACTCCTGCCCCCAGCACGGAGCTGCTCTGTGCCTCACCTGTGAACCCTCCCCAGGTGCCCCCATCCCAGCGCCCCTTCATCTGCCCATCTGTCCTGGGCCTCCCGCCTCACTTTCAGCAACTCCGTGGACTGGCCTTGCTTCCCATGAGAACAATCACCATCCTGCCACGGTCCCAGGCTTCTGCGGTTTTCTGTGTGAAATCCACCCTCTACGATCCTCTGCAAAAAGACGTTATTAGTAATAACGGCGGTTGGAAACACTTAATTGAAAAATGCAGATGAGATCAATGATATTATTCTAGTCACCAGCAAACTTGTTCAACATTTTACTCAAGCAGCATTTTATTTTCAGCAAATGGAAAGATTAATTCCTCAGTGTGTTACGACAATAGCCTCTTCTTGAAGTCTCAGGCCAGTAGAGGAAAATTAGGTCATCAACTCTATCACAACCGTCTGCAGGAGGCTGGGAAGAGAAAAATTCAAGTGTTTTCATTCAAGTGGCTTTTATTCTTGGATTCAGAAAATAATTTCAAAAAAGAGACAAGAGGCCGTTAGCCCTTGCGTAACTCTTTTGTTCCACACACATCTATTGCGCGTGCTTGCTGAGCCAGGCACGGTGCCCTCCCAGCTCTGTGCAAATCGTGCTGCAGTTGGAGAATGAAGATGATGGATGCCGTGTTAAAGGGACTATGAAAATACGGTGGGAGCAAGGAGGCAGACAAGGCCGTGTGAGGGGCGGCTCTGACAGGCCCAGTCAGAGACATTGCCGGAGGTTGGGGCCATCGGCGCCAGCTCACCATGGAGAAAGTCAGAGGACAGCAGGCTCCTGGGGCTCCCCCTCAGCTCCCTAGTTCCCCTTTCGGGAGCACCCCACGCTCACACCCCAGCAGCCGCCCTAGACCGCCCGCACCGTGTCAAGCAGACGGGGTGCCAGCCCTGCCTTCCCCAAAATAGCCTGGCAGCCTATCATTTGGGCTGAGGAACCCACACAGTGTGCTTCACTTTGAAATGAGCAGGAGAGAAGGGAGTCAGGACAATGGAAGATTCCTTGGACGCTGCCTGGTGTGAAAACCAGACCCTTAGTCCCAAGCAGGAGCAGAAACCAGCGGCCCTGTTCACCAAGGGGCATCCAAGTCACTTCGAAGAGGACGAGCGCCAGCAGCTTACCCAAGGCTGTCCCGTTCCGAAATGGCCCGCACCGGTGGACGGTGGAGGGAGTGCTGAGGGCTGCTGGGGCGCCGGAAGCACTGAGCACTTCCCAGGGTGTTTGAAGGAGGATAGTGAACTGAAATGACTCCATGATTCTTACATAAGCATCTAAGTCTGGGGTTTTCTTTGAGCAAGGAGGATTTCTAGGTCACTCTGCACACTGATTGTGCTCCATTCCATTTCTCCTGCGAGGCACAGGCACCCCCGGGGGCACTCAGTTGAGTTTGCACTTGTATTTCTTAGGTGTCCTGCCAGGGATGCCTTCTCCCAAAGGCGGCCTCCACCCCAGTCTGAGTTCTTGTCTCTCCCTATGGGGATCCCTGTCCTGCAGCCCCTCCAAAGTGCTCTGGGACCTGAATTCCAGCAGCCTGGGGTGGGCGTGGGCCTTCATCTCCCCTTTCCGCTACTGTTTGCCTGTTGTGTGGAGACAGGCATGATTCCATTAGGTCTTTGCTTTCCTCGGCTATTTCACCAAGGGTCATGTGGCTTAACTGGGTTCTGGTCCCCAGCCAGTGTCTAAAACCAGCACACTAACACCTTGTGGAGGACTCATGTCCCATCACATACGGAAGATGGACCCAGGGAAGAGCCCAAGCCTCCCCGGAGAGCTTGCTGACGGCTTCAGCTTCTCCTGTCTCCCCACCTCTGTCTCCCGACCTGGGAGTCAGGAGTCTGAGGTCACAGACTGCAGTGGGTCCTCATGTCTTACCACCAGGGTATCCCAAACGCTAGGAAGCGAACCCACGGTCAGTTCATTTCTCTGTGCTGACGCCGGTGGCTCTGCCGGCACTGTTGGAGGGTCCGGTTGCTGGTTTGCCTGAAGGACAGGTCAACCCCTCTCAGATCCAAGCCAGGCCACAGAAGCTCTCTGCCACCCACAAAGCTGGGCAGTCTGCTCCTGGACCAGCAGGAATGGGAGACACAGCTGTTTGAAGCCCACTCTGCAGGAGGGAGCCCAGACCGCGCCCCGCCTCTGACGTCACTCTGTCCTGGAAGCTCAGATCTGAGAGCCGATAATAGATAAGCCCCTTTTATACTCCCCAAAGAGTTCCCATCAAACATCCACCAAACAAATACCCCCTGCTGTATCATTTCAGGGCTAAATTGCCTAACTCTTTGCAGGAAACCTTCCGTGCTTGCCAGGAGTGGAGATTGGGCCTGGTGCCTAGGGCCACTCCCGGTCACATTTGCAGCTGACCTAAGGATGCTGTCTGTAGGCACGCGGGGTAAGCATCCAGCAACGAGGGCTGGATGTGCAAAGCAAACTGCCCTATGGGATTCGTGACTGAAAACAGGGAGCATTTCAGCACCGAGGCTCCAAGAAGGGGCCACGGGAGCTAGCTCAGGTGAGCAGGAGCCCGGGAACGGCTGCAGTGACTCTCTTCATCTGCCACGGTGGCGGGAACAGCAGCTCCTGTCACAGGGTGGGGAGGGGCCAGCACCCGCGTGTGCCCGTGTCCGCAGTGCTTGCTGATGGCGGGCGTCCTTGCCTGTCACTCTGACCCCAGTTCCTGAGGCCAGTGAGGGGTGTGGGATGGGCCCCCTTCTTGACCACCACTGTGGCGTCTCCTTTGCTTTCCTCAATTAGCAAAGCTGCCAATCTCAAGCTGCCTGCTCTCTGGGGTCTCTGTCCGATGTTCCTTCAGGGCTGCAACCCTGGTGGTCAGGCCACGTCGTCCTGGGAGGCCACAGCGTGCCCCCAGTCTGGTCCTGTCTGTGGAGACATTAGGCCCATCAGTCCATCTGTCTGTCTGTCCATCCATCTGCTCAGCACCCCGATCATCACTGCGGCTTTACGCCTTGTCTGGGAGAGCACGTGCCATTACAGCTGCGACTGGCACCTGGGATGGACCCAGACTCCAGGGACCGGTCCTCAACGGCACAGCTGGATTCTGAAGGGCAGCGTTTGGCTCCTGCGGATTGTGTGTCTCTGTCCACCGTTCTACATCCTCTGCACTGAGCTTCCCGCCTCGCGGGCTTACTGAGGAACTGAAAGGGCCCCTGAGCTGTGCAAGACCCTGGGGGGCTCCTCACAGCCCCTCCAGGTGAGACTTCCTTCACCTGTGATGGCCACCTGGGTTCCAACAGAGGGGTCACCACAGCAGCTACTGTCCCGTCACCCCTTTCCTCCCTCCTCTCCCCCTCTTCCCCATCTTCCTCTTACCTTCCTCCATGCCACCCTTCTCTCTCCCCTCCATCCTCCTCTTCCTCCCCATTTTCTTCCTCCTTCTCCCCTTCCCTCTTCCCCTCTTCTTTCTCCCCCTCCTCCTCCTCTTCCTTCTTATCTTCCTCTTCCTCCCCCTCCTTCCTGCCTCCCTCCATCTCCCACCTCTTGCTCTTCTTTCTTATCCCACCTTTTCCCCTCCTCCTTCCTTCCCTCCCCTCCTCCTTCCTTCCCTCCCCTCCTCCTTCCTTCCCTCCCCTCCTCTCCCATCCCCTTCCCTCTCCCCGGTCCCTTCCCTACCCTTTGCTGCTGCACCTAGCACCAGCACTGGAGAGGCTGGGAGTGGGAGGGATGAGTCCTCTATGCTGGAAGGACAAACTCTGAAGACCCGCCTGGCCCAGGGGTCAGGAGGTCGCTGCAGGTGGGAGGGGCCCAGGCAGCAGATTGGGAGCCCCCTGCCCCTGCAGCCTCATTGAGACAAACAAGCAGATGGCAGGTGTCAGCAGGGACAAAGAGCCATCTGTGCCTTCTCTCACAGCGACTTCATGAAGCCCGGACTCCACATAGCTCTGCCTCGCCAGCCGCCCGCCCGCCGCCTGAAGAAGAGGCTGCCCTGTGCATGGCCTCCACGCGAAGGCCGTGCTAGGCCAGCTCAGGCCCAGGGCGCTGGTCTGCATGCTCACAGCAGCACGCTTGCTTGTCTGAGGCATGTTCAACCAGGCAGGGTGGCCCCGGTGCTAAGGTTGATGGAATTTCTCATCTAAGTCTGGCTCCCCACCTCCTGCCCTTCCTTCCTCTCCTCTCTGCCCACCCACTTCTGCTTAGAGTGCCCGTTTTGCTGTGTCGGTGCGGCCGTGTTAGGGGCTGGCAGAGTTGTCTGGGGACTCAGGCTGCAGGCCGCTGGCATCTCCTCCAGGGGATGGGCTTGGCTTCCACCAGAGGGTGGGGGTGTGGGTGGTATTCGCACAGGTAGCAGAGCGAGGGGCAGCATCCAGGATGCCTCCCTCCAGGTGTGATCACCGGGCTCTGCAATGATAACGCCTCAAGAAGGCGTTGGGCATGGAGGGCCGAGGGCACATCTTCCCTGGAGATGCTGCCAGGCTCCAGGATTGGGTTCCAAGCTACTGGCAGCCAGAGACCCCAGGTCTCAACTCTGGATGGCAGTCCCAAGACCCCCCTGCACACCCCTTCCTCTCCCAGGTGCCGCCTCCCTGCTGCACGCCCTTGTGGAGACTGGACCTATGACCTCCTGGCACCGCTATTTGTTGAAAGCACAACAGAAATAAAATGAAATTACAAAGACATAAACATGTGCCGGTGGCCAAGAGGCTAAGTCCGTGGCCTCTGGCCAGAGCAGTCTGCGTACATTCCAGGACCAGGAGCCTGTGACCCGTGGGCGCAGCGGGTCAGCCCAGATGAACATCTAAATAAAATGAAGTGCCTCTTCCTCCTCTCTCTCCTTGCCTGCCCGCCTGCCTCTGCTCGCCTTCATTCCTGCCTGTACCTTTCCTTTTTTAAAAAGACATAAAACCATAAGCTCCCATTTTTGTCACAGGTCCAAAGACCTGACATTATGCCTCAAATAAAGTAGAATAGGTGCATCTAAAGAACTGGCGCATGTGTGACACCCGTTAGTTGGATATGTGTCTGTGAAGATGGTTGCGGAGACCTGTGAGCAGTCGTGGCCGCTTATCCCATAGCCACGGCAGCACAAGACATGAGCGAAGCAGACATTTCTGACCCACGGCCGCCAAGGGCACCCTGTGTGCGCTGAGATAGCAGGTGACACTTCGACGTGATGTACGCGCTTGGTTTTCATGCCTCCGTCCGGTTGAGGCTGGATTGTTGGTGGGGAGGGTAATGGACGCCTAGAAATTTCCACGTTTGTCTTTAGTAATAGTTGTAAGAGAGAATCCTGTCTCATAAATATGTGAGGGGAGGGAAGGGGAGGTTTTCCAAGTGAATGCTCAGGATTTAACTTTCATCCGAAATAGGTTCTCTATTTTCAGACCTGATCTTCATTCTTCCTCAGTACTGAGTCCGACAGTTTACATTCAACTTGCAGGTAAGTCTAAACTTGCTGACAATGAAACTGATTGGCGGGGGCGGGCTGGGAGCTGAGACACAGTGATGAGATGTGGGTTCTGTCCAGAAAGAATTCGTGGAGCGAGCCGTGTGGTCAGGATCACACAGTAAGTTTATTAAAAGCAGAAACAGTGAGTTGAAGCTCCCTGAGGGCTGGGAAAGTGACATTGAGGAAGGCACACGTGTGTGTACGACCTGTGCAGCCTGCCTCTCACTCGGGAAGGATGGATTCTTTTAATATGGATAAGGGGTGAGGGTTTCTTCCTTCATGGAAGTGTCCAGGTTACCTGGAAAAAAAAATGGAGCCAGTATCTAAGGGTGTGTCCTAGACTCAATTTGCTAAGGTGGGATCCTTGCTTTTGGGGTCTTTACTCTTAGAAGTGTCAGGTTTGCTGGTTAGTTTTCTACTCACATATCTGCATACTGCCCTACTGGGCGGTATTAAGCTATGCTGTCCCCACATCAAAACTGGCTCCAGATTCTGTGAATTTATGAACTCCCGGATTACAAGAGGCAGCAGACCTTCACGTGTCTGCAGGGCCCTACTGTGAGACGCCTGCTCATCCCACACTGTCTGGCTGCCCAAGGGTGAGTGTCAGGGCCCTGGGCCACCCTGAGGAGGAAGGGTGGTGACAGTGACCCCAGCCACTATCCAGCCTATCCACCTGCTCATGGGCGCTTACCTGGTGCCTTGAGAGAGCCATCCTGTGGGTCTCATGACCCAGAGGAAGGGGGACAAGACAACCAGCTTTCAGCCCGATGCAGCGCTCACCTCCCGAATTTGTCACTGAGGCCCACGCGGGGTGTGGCCCCACTGCCAGGGCGGGTGCCGGCCTCGCTGCCTCTTCCTGATGTGGGCGGCGGACGAGGAGCTGTCCCAGCATCCTCGAGTGTACACGGCCCAGGACCCCAAGTCCAGAGGACTCTTCAGGACCAAAGTTCAAGCTGCGCCCCCACCGTCCTGTCAGCATCGCTCTCTGACCTAGAAATGTCTCCGAGTGACGGATGGCTCCCCCCACTCGGGCGTGTTTTGGAAGCGAAGTCTTCACTGAAGTTTGTGAAAGAATGTATTTCAAAACAGGAAGTGGAGCTTTGCTTTTTCTTGAGAATAAATCAGATCGAATTCCACAATATCCCCGATTAGCCCCAAATTCAAAACCCAGGAGTTTATTTATTAATTTAAAGCAACGTCTGAAATAATTGCCATGTGTTTTTCAAAGGGAATCCTGAGATATGAGAGCAACACGTTGAGATGGTTGGAAAACAGCCTGACCTCTCGCCCTGGAACCCAGGCCAGAAAAAACAAGACAAGCAAACCCCTGGCTTTAGAGGGCGAAGGAATGTTTGGTTTGGTTGAGTTTACTCTTAGGAGTCGTAGGTTTGGCCTAAATCCTGGGTGTGCCTGCCAGGCTCTCCTTCTGCCTGATGGGCCCTTGGGCAGCCTCAGCCTCCACCCAGCAAGGAGCTCTCCAACCCACTTCACAGCCCAAGTGTTCGCAGCCACAGTGGGTCCCCCGGAGGCCCTGGCTGTCCTGTGTCCTGGCAAACAGGTGGTGGCTGCCTTGAGGGTGGCTTCAGGGTGAAGGTGCTATGCTGACCTGTGCACTGGAGCCCCTGGGCTCGGACCCCAGCTCTCGCTGCTTATTCTCATGCGCCCTGAGCCCGCGGCCAGAGGGGAAGATTTGTGCTCACAGCCCTGTGCCGTCGCCACAGGCGCCACGGGAGATTCTGGTCTCTCCTTTATCGGACCTCCCTACTTCTGGGGAGATGTGAGGGGTGCAGAGGGGACAGTGGGGATCAAGAGACATAGCATGTGGGAAGTGGGGGACAGTGGAGCCAGAAACCAAACACCTGACTGCCTGCTTCTGGTGTGATTCCCTCTGCAGGCTGGAGTCAGGGCAGGCAACCAGTTCTGCAGGTGCTTCCCTCTCTCTGTTAACCGGGCAGACTCAGTTCGGCACCAGACGTCTCCAGCGCTGTGCTCATCAGGACCTGAGTGGGTGTCCAGGGTGGGGCTCGGGCGTAGGGAGTGGGCATTGCTGGGCGAGGTTCACAGTAACCCTGCTTCCTTGTCCTCAGGCTCCACACACGTTCCTCTTTTATTTGTGAGACAGTAAATGAAACAGTAGTGCCTATAGAATGGTCAAATCCTGTTTTGCCCTTTTAACAAGAGGTTATCCTGGAGGTTCCAGGTCGTCTGCCCACTCAGGACGCAGGAGGACGCAGAGGTTGTTGAGGCTCCTGGCCAACTTTGGGTCTTGGATGAGGTTTGGGTCTGAAGGAGTTTAGTCCAGAGAGCCGCCGGTCTGGATGTGAGGCTGACGTACAAGGGAGGAGTAACTATCAACTTGTCTGGTGTTGTCCCAGGCTCTTGTGTGTGTCCACAGTGCATCTGTGTGTGAGCCTGTATGGTGCGCCTGGGGTCTGCACGTGTGTCACAGGGCCCAGCCTCTGCAGTGGCCATCAGGAGGGGACTAGGAAATGAGTGCTGTTCTTGGAGACCAGGTGAGGCAGCCACCCCTTTCACGCTGGGTGTCGTGTCTACTGCACGAAGACAGCAGGAGTAGTTGCCCAAGAAGGTGTGTTCCCGTCCTCAGTGCTCCTGTCAAGTCCTCAGATCTTAGCCAGACTGCGACCTGAGGGTCCTGGGTGAGGCAGTGTGAAGACCTGGGGGTGCAGGGGGTCCTCAGAGCCAGCTGTGCTCTGCTGCCCCCAGACAAGTAGGGCTGCAGCCATGAGCACTAGCTCTTATCTGCCATTGCAGGCTGCTTTCTTATGAGAAGCACATTTCTTGAGGTCTTCTCCACAGAATATATATATATCTGGTCACACAGCAACAAATCCTCAATAACTAATCCCCAAGTGGTCCTCACCAAATGATGCCAGCCTTTCAACTAAGGAACAGGCACCGATCAGCCAGACCAGCAACTCAGTGTGACCTCCAGCTTGAGATGGGCCGCAGGCGCCTCGGGAGTCTGGAGGCTTGGATGCTCCCTGGAGGCTTCTCTGGAAAGAGGGGCTACCTCTTCAGCCCAAAGTTTCAGACTAAGCAGGGACAAAAGAGAAAAGACACAAATGATTACAACTAGGAACCACCAAGGGGACATCAGCACAGATCCCACAGACAGCAGAGGGAACGAGACCGGCAACTTAATATGAGACAAAGGGAATTCAAAGCCAAAAATGCTACCTGGGACAAAGATGCCAATACATGTACGAAGTCAGTAAATTCTGCGGTCTAGTTAAAATGACAAACCCCTCTGAAGATGCAAACCACCAAACCACCTTCAAGGAGAAACAGATAATATGAGTAGGTCCGTGTCTATCAACGGAATCCGATTTATACTTTAAACCTCCCACAAAGAAAACTCCAGCTCTAGATGGCATCGCTGGTGAATTTTCTAAATGTGTACAGAAAAAAAAAATCACAAACACTACACAAATTCTTACAGAAAGTTGAAGAGGAGGAAACAATTCCCAACTCATTCAATGGGGGTAGCACGACTCTGATGCTGAAAGTGAATAAGACATCATAAAACCATCAGAGTCCACTCCCAAATCCAATCCTTCACAGAGATACCAAGTTCTTAGCAACACTTTATCAAATCATAACGCGCAATCTGTAAAAGTAACTCTAGATCATAACCAGGTTAGGCTTCTCTCCAGAATGCAGGGTTGATTGAATCCAGATTGAGCAGAGTGAATCACTTTATTCAAAAATTAACTAAGAAGCCAACATAGGGCCATCTCAACAGATGTTGGAAAAGAATTTGATAAACTACAACATATATTCCTAATAAAAGCAGCCAGAAAACTGAGTGGGGCATCCTTGAGGACCTGCAGGAAATAATGTGCTTAGAAGTGAAGACAGCATCTCGACGAAGAGCAGAACCTGACGGGAAGGTCCTGGCCCCTCCTCTGTTCCACGTCACAGAGGAGGTGCAGGCCTGTGCTGACCGCGAAGGAAGAAGGAAGGTGTCCAGAGTGGAGAAGAAAAGGGAAAGCTGCTTTTGTTTGCCAAGGACGAGGCTGTCTAAGTAGAAAATCTGATGAGCTCTATAAAAAGGTACTAAAAACCAAAAACTGAGTTTTTCAAATTTGCAAGATAGGAGACCAATATCTAAAAGCCAATTGTCCTCCTAAGTAGTTGCAACCAATGAGAGGAAATTTAAAGGAAAGGCACAATACCATAAAATTGCAAAATACTTAAGGGTAAGTCTGACAAAAGATGTGTAGGACCCACACGATGAAAATAATAGAACACCGCTGGGAGAATGTAAAGATATTCAAAATAAATGGAGAGGTGCGTTTATGGGTCAGGAGACTCAATTCTCCCCAAATTGATGGATAGATTCAAAGCAACCATATAACAACCAGCAGGCTTTTGTGCAGGAATTGACGTGCTGATTTTTAAATTCACATGGAAACACAAAGAGACAATGTTGAGAAAAAGGAACGAAACCGGAGGACACACGTAGCTCAGTCGTAAGGCCTACAAGCAAACATACAGATGAGTCAGTCAACGGGAGGGAATTGAGAATCCAAAAATAAGTGCATGGATCAATAAGCCAGATTATTTTTGACAAAGGAACAAAGGCATTTTAGCTGAGAAAGGACAGACATGTCAGCAAATGATGCTGGAAACACTGGGTACCCTGTTCCAAGAATGAAACTCCATCCAAGTCCTCAAACTCAAAAGTATATGAGTTGCATATTCTTTCTTTCTTTGTTCTCGCATCCTGGGTCTGGATGTAGCAACCAATGCAAACAGCTAAATAAAAATAAAATAAAATGCTCTTCCTTCTCTCTTTTCTGTCTGCCTGCCTACTCACCTTCATTCCTACCTGCACCTTTCTTTAAAAACAAACAAACAAACAAAAGAATATACAACTCATATAATTTAATTCTAAGAAAAACAAACTAGTACAAAGAGGGAAAATATTTGAGCAGACACGTCATCGTGGGTGACGTGCACACGGTCAGACTCGCGCGTGAGAAGATGCTCAGCTCTGCAGTCACCGAGGGGAGCAGAGGCAAGCCCACGTGGCGCGTATGCACGTTAGGATGCCTGGGGCAGGAGACCATCCCACAGAGTGTGTGGAGTGTGGAAGGACAGAGCTTTCACACATGTTGTTAAGAACACAGCCTGTCCCAGCACTTTGAAAGCTTAGAGCATCGGACCCAGGCATGCCGCTGCCAGGCACTTTCCCAAGAGAACCAAAGTGTGTCCACAAAGACGGGGACGTGAAAGGTTAGGTCACTTCACGTGCAAGAGCTAAACGCTGGAACAGCTGCAGTGGTCATCGGCGGGGCATGGGTGAACCCCCGGGACTCACGTGTTCCAAGGGAGTGAACCAGCGGTTGGTGCTGGAGGCTGGAGCATGGGTAGGATGAAGGAAGGACAAGAAACTTATGTGTTCAATTTCAGGTGAGGCTTCATAGGAATACATGTGTCGTGTTGAAATGCAGAGAATTTAACTCTTTAAATACATCCTGTCTATTGAGTGTCAGTTAAACCTCAGTGGTGCTGCTTTTTAAAACAAATATCATGAAATGGGGGCTCAGAGTGTTTGGGTGCTTGCCCGAAGTCACACAGCAAGCGCGAGGCAGACTGCCCTTCCTCAGCCCATGGAGTCGGTCACAGGACTTCTAACCCCAGAATACCCGGGACCCATGTCAACCCTGGAGCCTCCTCAGGTCAGCGGGAGGCTCCCTCCCCTTTGGGTGCCATCTTTGACACCTCCTGGGTCCACTTGGGAGGGTGCCAGAGGGAAAACTCGAGGACAAGTCACCTTGTGGCCCTCCTGGCATCAAGCGTCTGGCTGGTGGCAGGTCAGCTGCCTCGGGGCTGGGCCTGCTGCCGGCCTCTGCCAGCCATACTCATTCGTGAAGTGGAATCATTAAAACTCACTCCAGAAACAAGAGTGACAGCCTGCGGACAGCGTGGGGCGCATGGTAGGCACTCGCACTGCAGCCCCTTCATTCAAAGCACATTGGGTGTCCCAGCAGAGGCCTCCCTCTGTAGCCCGATGGCACAGCAGGGCTCAGGGGTTAACGGCCGTGACTTGGAAAAACACAGGCCTACAAAGGCTGAGGCCAACAAGCCTGGAGAGCGTGCTCTCCATCACTTAGAGGTGATGACACGAGATGATGCCTCTGGGGGCCAGAGACCCTCGCCACCTGCCTCTGCATCACTGACACTTAGAGACCTGCTGGAGTCCCTCACAGGTGTGCGATGGTCAGAGACCGGTGCCCCTCATGAGACGGTTCCTCACATTCCGGTGGGGCATGTCCTCCTGTCTGAGCCCAGAGCTCACAGGTCCTGGTCACCCCAGCGCCCTTCTGCACAGGCGTGGTGCATGGTCCTGGAAGACCCAGGCTTTGCAAGGCTTGCTCCTGGGTGGTCCCAACTGGGATTAGTGCCTTCCAGATGACAGACAGATGCCATGGCCAGTAGCCTCTGAGGACTCAAACAATGCACACAGAATGGTCAGCTGAGAGCACTCACCCTCAGACACACTCACCACACACGTGGCACACCCAAACCCACATCAGCACATGCTCCGGCACCTCGCACACTCCCAGGACAAGGAAACGAGGCGTCTGTAAACCAAGGTGTTAGCAGGTAATTTTTACAGGAGGAATGAGCGGCTCTGAGCCCCTCTCTCCAGGATGGTGGATCTTAGAGCCATCTGGGACTTTGAGCATCTCAGGTCATCTTGAGTGAGGTCTTGTCTCTGTTGGAAGCTGAGTTGCAGAGCAGGAGCAGCCTGGGGCTGCCTGGCAGGTCTGGGGCTGGAACTGGGACCAGACCTGACCCACCTCCTCCGGGACAGGTGAGAGGAGTTTCCAGGAACGTCTGGGCTCGTGGTCAAGTCTCTGCTGTGTTCGCTGAGCGCCCTGTTCTGCAGGCTCAGCAGCAGGATCCCTCACCCCCACCAGGGTCCTGGCCTGTCTCCTACTCCCCTGCAAGCAATGGTTCAGGCTGAGGACAGGAGAACTCAGTTGCAGGAAGGCTGGGAGGAGATGGCCGTGGGGCCTGGCGGTGCCCGTGGCCCTCACCCAGACCAAGCGGCCTCCTCACTCTCAGCCGGGGCAGGATCTCTGGTTCCCCCAGAAGGTGTATGAGACCTGCACGGGGAGGGCTGGGCTGTGACTCACAGCCAGGTGTCCCCATGGGGGCTACCACCACTCCCCACAAACTCTATGGTCAGAGTCTGGAGAAGAACAAAGAGGATTTTAAAGAAGTTTGATCCTGAAAGCAGCCAGGTCTTGATTGCAGGCGGGGAGGTCATCGTTCTGATTATTTCTCCCAGTAACACAAGTTCCTCTTCGCCCTGACATTTCTGCTCTTCGGCCTTTGGGGCTGGGACTCCTTTAATAAGAGTCCAGGTCCCTGTGGCTGCAGGAAGACCTGCGGTTGGTGTGTGGTGACCGCAACTGCCAGCTCACGGTAGCCATCCGTCCTGGAGGAGGTGAGACCCTCAGGGGTGGCCCATGCTTGCGACTGGCCTTGGGGAGGCTGCGCTGTTCTGGGGTGGTCTGCTGCAGACGGGGGGAGACTCTGGGAGCCCAGCCCAGGTGGCTGGCTGCGTGTGGCAGGGGATGCAGGCCAGGGCCTGATTCCGAGGTGTCCCCACCGCGATAGCAGCAGCGGGTGCCAGGGGCCAACAGCTGTTCAAGGAGCGGGATGGTGCCACATGGAAGCTGACCTGTGATGCGCCCAGAGTCCCAGCTGATGTCCGGACAGAGCAGCGTTTTAGCTCCAGTGCTGGGCCACCCTCAGCTCCCGGGTCTCCGACCAGCCTACGCATCACCAAGGCCTCGGGCACCTGGGCAGCTGTCCCAGGACTTACTGACAGGGCCTGGGGACACTGGGTGGGGCACGTGGCGGTGGGCTGGGCGGGCTGGCGGTCAAGGGTCACGATGTGGGCCTGACTTGGGTTCATTACTGTGGCCACACGGCCCCACATGGTTCCTGCAGGTTTTGTCCGAGAGCAGAGAGGACCTGAATAAATGCCATCAACGGGGATGGGCCACCAGGCAGGCCACACCTGGTTTCCACCCAGATGAACCGTTGACACGGGGACGCCTTTATTCCGTTAGCGGTGCTGGAGGTGTTGAGTCCCAGTCCACTCTCAGGATGCTGCCCAGAGGGTGCCCTGGGCTGAGCGGGGAGTCAGGTGATAAGCCTTCTTGCACTGGCATGGAGCCGAGCCACGTGCCGCACCCCCAGGACCTTAGGACACATGAGTGGTCACTGCTGCCCAGTCTGGGGGCCGCTGCCAGGCCCTCAGCTTGCTCACAGGACTGGGACGCTCTCCTGAGGCACAAGGGGAGAATGACAGCGTCCAAGCACCGCCGTTCACATCTGCTCACCGTTCTCCGAGACAGTACTTGGGAATCCCCTCCTGGCACCATTGGCAGCCACTTCCCTCTATGGCTCCTGTGCCCCCAACACGGTACCTGCTGCGGGAGACACCACGTGCCCTGAAAGTTCCCGGAACACGGAGCTGGAGCTGAGATCCCAGGGCCTGGGCTGGGAGCCTGTGAGCGTTTGGGACCAGGACGCAGGAGGGTTAAATGGGCCGCCAGGAGGTAACTGAGGCGGTTTCCGCTTGGTGGGGCAGGTGGCGGTACTGAGAGCCCCGTGGACCTCAAGGGATACTCATTTATTTGTGAAAACAGGCATTTAAAGTCCACGCTGTGACGGTTACCCACACACAGCCCTTTCAGAGCACTATCTCTGGGGTCCACGTGTGCATCACAGGGCGCCCCTGCAGCCGTTCCACAGAGGAGAAACCGAGGCACAGCCGTGGCCCTCGTGCAGGCCGGGTCCAGAACCTGCCCTGAGCCCTGTATCCTCCGCATTCCTTGGGGTCCCTGGTTTCCCACTTGTCCTCCGTGTCTGGAACAGGGCAGAGGCTTCAGGATCCCGGGACTGGATGCTGGCTTTTTAGCTCCCTGGGAGGGGGTCTGTGGGGCCTCAGGGCTGACTCGAACTCCCCAGCAGGTATCCAATGCCGGCCGTCTGTGCCTGGGAGCCACGATGCCTGCAGCCACCAGAGCCCACGACGCCACAGGGCGGGCAGGCTGGCAGGGGAAGCCCACCGATATTTCCATGACATCAACTCACTGAATTTCAGGGTCAGATCACTAGCAGAACCTTTGAGAAACAATTAAAAGCATTTTTGTCTTCAGACAGGCGGTGCGGAGAGTCATTTTAAAAGATGGCCAGGAACTTAGAGCAGCAATGGCATAGTTTTTATCCACCAAACCGGCTGTTTCTTCTGCCGCTTAAACAATGTTTCCAAGGTGAATGAAGGTGCAGGGGCCTCCTCTTGCACTGCTGGGGGCATGGGGAGCCCTTTGGAGAAAGGGGTCTGTGACCATTTATTCAAACATGCAGAGACCTGCAGACCTTCATCCTGGGAGGCCTCCACTAGCAGGAAGCAGTTAAGGCCGTGAGCAAACATGGCTGTGAGATGCTCATGGCAGCGCGCTTTAGGATACAGGAGCATCGGCAGCCGGAAAAGAACTATTGAGATAAACCATGGCACACTGATATGATGAACGCTGTGGAGTCATTACGATGTCATGACGTGACCAGAGAAAAGTTGAGGGCCCAGCACTGCCCACGTTCAGAGGCCAGCCAGCACTCAAATCTGGGTGACGGGGTGAGTCAAGTTGCCCCTTGTGTTCGGGCCCTCACAACACCACCGGGCTGTGAAAGTGCCTCGAGAGGCCTTAGGTGTCGCCAGGAGAGGCCCCTCCGCCTCATGTGTGAGGGAAGATTTTCCAGGAGGCTACGTTCTGTCTTGTTAACAGTCTCATACTGACAGTAGAAAACTAGACAGAGCGCTTATCTAGAGATACATGGACAGATGAATGGCTAGATGGATAGATGATGATGAAGACGAGGAAGGGGGAGAGAGAGACAGAGACAGAAAGAGAGTGAGAGACAGTGAAAGAGACAGAAACAGGGACAAGAACCTGTAGAAGAGATCTAGAAAGATATTACTATTGTTACTTCTGGTGGTAAGTTTATGGAGTGTCTTTTTGCTTTGGGCAACGCGCATGTGAAACTTTTGGAATAATGGGTTTATTGTGAAAAACAAACTCATATTCTGCCAGGCTCCAGTATCTGTTCCAGGAAATCCTCACAAGCCCAGAATCTCATCGAGGTGGTGTGCGGGCTCCTCTCCTGGATGTCATCTGTGATTGTCTGATTTTCTCCAGGTCTTTGTTTATGTTTCCCAAGTCACTCGAATTGTTTTAAACAAACTCAGAACAAGGTGTTTCTCTTCCCGTTTTTCTTTCTTTTTCTGTCATTTTTTCTCTGTCCCTCCCGCCCTTTCAGCAACGAGTTTTATCTTCCATGATAAAATGGTGGTGGGGAAGGGATAGAGGAAACATCCCATTTTCTGACCTGGCAACAGGGGGCAGTGTGATAGACACACTAGGAGTCCCTGTCTGTAGTGGCCTTGTTTGAAAGGCCTGGAACTGGGCATGCGGGGCCATGCTCTGCGGCCACGGGCTTCCTGTGGGCCTGGTCTGCACTCGCCTCCCGCCACAGACCATCCCAGGGCAGGGGACTGCACCGCACTGCCCGCTCAGTCCCAGCACCTCTGCCCTGAAGCACATCCAGGCTGCACTGTGCACTCACTGTCCCAGCAACCCGGCCGGATAACGAGACCCTGGGTGCATGCAGGGGGACACTGGCTCTGGCTGCAGGCCTCTCTGTCCCTGCTGCATCCTCTCCTGTCCGCAGACAGGGCCACTGGCCCCACGCTCATGGCCCCACAGGCTAAGCAGTCTCCTCCAGAACTGAGGTGCTTTCTTCCCTCCTTTCACTTCACAACCTGCCTCCAGGCCAAGGGTCGGTGCTGACAACAGAGAGTCATCTCACACACCATGTCAGGTGGCCTGAGGGTAAAGTCGCCACTGGATGATGTTCTACCATGATTTCAGACTGCACATTTTCACCTGGAGTCAAATGGACAATCCTGGGATGTCTGAACCACCAGCATCCTGTGCAAATTCCTGGGGCCAGAGAATGGCCAAGGTGCCATGACTTAGAGCCCTCAACCAAGGTCACATACCTGTCTCATCAACCTGCCTCATCCGACCTGACCTGACCTCAATACATCTCACTCATATCACCTCATCTCACCACATGTGTCTCCACCACACGCCACCTCTCCCTACCTCAGACTCACATTTCTATATAGACCCCATCCCCAGTCTGACATCTTCTCTTACGTCCTGAAATCTCACTCCGCACTCCTTTCTTCTTATTTCATAAACACCCTCCGCTCCTCCAAGGCCTATTGATATAACACAGGGCTAAAATCAACCCTCATGTCCAGCAGGCCTCTCCTGAAGACATCAGCCCATCCTGGTCACCTGTTTGCTCAGGTCTGCACTGAGTTCTCATCCTTGAGTTGTAAGTCACCCGAGGAGCCGGACTTGCGAGTCTCTGTTGGGCCTTTGTGCCAACACTGAGATTTGTGAACGGTAGGAAGCAGATGAGATCCGGGCCATAAGGGCTGTTAGCTGTTGGTTTGTGTTCCCCACATTCCTATGTCGGTGTGCTAACTATCTCAGCAAATTGATTAATGTTGTGTCAGCCATTGGAGCCTTTCTAATCCCATGTCACTGGTGTTCCTTTAAGGACAGCCATGGAAGGACTCAGAAAAGAGGCCTTCGGAGAAACCACCAGCCATCCCTGAATTTGGGATGTGCAGCCTCCAGACCACGCGATGGGGGCCTGTGGTCCCAACCACGTCTGTGCTATCTGTTATGGTGGTCAAGCAAATCAGCAGGTGCTGTGTCCCTCTGGTGGGAGGGAGAGGCTATGGAGGCCCTCAGGGTGGGATGTTTACCCCTGTGGGGAACAAGGGTGGTTTCCATTGCTTGTTTTCTTACGTCTTCGCTGCCTGTCACCCAATAAGAAGAACCTCCTCTCTGTGGAAGCAGGCCCCCTCAGAGCCTCCACTTCAGCTGTAGAGACACTGGGAGCCATGACAGATACACAGGACCCCATGGAGCTGGCCCACCCTAGCCCCTGTGTGTTGCTCCCCGCTAGGCACTGAAGCCACCACCTCGTGGCCCCACGTGGGCTTGACCCTTCCAGCAGAAGTTTCCAGACAGACATGAGAGCTTCTGCTCTCACAGGGAAGTTGGGCCTCTGGGTCGTGGCCCCCTGGCTAGTTCAGGAGCAGCAGCCGCCCCCGCTCAGTGGGAGGTGGCCTGCGGGTCCTTAGCAGCCTGGCGGAGTGCCGAGAACTGGTGGGGAGGGCAGGCCTGTGTCCATTTGTCATTCTCCCCTGTGACAATGACAAAGTGCAGGAAGCAGCTCCTTGGTGACTGCTGAGGATGCAGGCCCACCCCAGCTGTCTTGTGCACCCGCAAGGTACCAAACTTTGGGTCACGCTTGGGAATGGAGAGCAGATGCTTTAACTGAGATACTCAGTGAGATAAATTCTTTCCCGGGTCTTGTCTGCTGGGAAGTGAGGAGCCCAGGAGAGGAACCAGAGAGTGGAGCCCCAGCTGGGTGATGTGACGGAGACCAGGCTCCATGCAGGCTGGGTGGCCCCTGGACTTAGTTGGGCTCCCAGCCCCCACCCTCGGGCTTCTGGGGTCAGAAAAGTCAAGTGACCTCAAGGGCTGAAGAACAAAAGGTGGAAATGAAGGGCTGAACTTCTGTGGGTGAGGGCTATGAGACCTTCCAGAACATTCCCAGACCCTTGTCTTGCTCACGTTCACAATCCCCCAGCCCAGCATTAAAGTAGTTCCAAGGAAACACGAGGCCATGCTTCCCTGTTTGCAGAGTCCTGTCAAGCGCTCAAGAAGGGGACCTGTGGACCCATGGTTGCTAATAGGCCCAGATGTTTAGAGGAGATAAAGATGGCTGTTTCAATCTCCACTAAAAATCAGGTCTAGACGTTTTTTAAAATAT
The DNA here is from genome assembly GCA_004363575.1 of Solenodon paradoxus. Classification (NCBI taxonomy): domain Eukaryota; kingdom Metazoa; phylum Chordata; class Mammalia; order Eulipotyphla; family Solenodontidae; genus Solenodon; species Solenodon paradoxus. The sequence goes on along the minus strand of RJWH01003879.1, from coordinate 64,685 downwards.
CATTTTCCTCTTCAAAGGGGCCAGTTGAAGCGCCTGCCCGTGCAGAGGTTCTCGGGGATGGGTGTGTGGTTCTGTCTCCGGAGTTCCTTCTGCAGGGCCCCTGTGACCTCAGGGTCATCTTCAGAGACTGGAAAGCGTGTCGAGGAGAGCTGTATATACTGAAGGTGGTAGTGGTGACTGAGGAAGCATCTGGAACAGCACTGACAAAAGTCGCAGCAGTCCCGCCAGTCACCCTCGGATGGCCCATCAGGTGCCCACTGTGTCTCCAAACCCATCAGAGGCCTCGTCCCCCACATCCAGAGAAAGGAAGCCACCGAGGGCTTCACCCCTGCTGCTCTTCGCTGCTTATAAATACAGCTGCCACCCCCGCGGGCTCGGCAGGGAAGAGTTCAAATGGTGGCGCCCTTTGGGACAAAATCGACGTGATTGAAAAGAGAGGCGAAACTGGCGGCCTTGCAAAGTGAAAAAAACGACAAACTTTGGGTCGTAAAAGTAATCGGGCGACTTGTTACATGAAGGTAATTACAACATCTAAATTAAAGATAGCACAATGATTTACTGATGAACTATGGGTTTTCCTTACATGAGTTTACTCACAAAGCAAGTAAACGCTACCTTGTTTGACAATGAGGGAATCGTATGAATATTATCAGAGGTTCCACATGAATAGACTTTATAATAGACTTTATAAATAGACTTTATATTTACTTGATAGTGCAGTATTATTAAAAATAGCTACTTTAAAGCGATTATTTAGAAGCTGAGACAGAAGACGAGTTTTTCCTGGCACTCAGAACTGATGAAATGGTGTGGGGAGTCCCAGGAGACAGCACTACGCACAAGAGTGGGTTTCCGGCCTGGGTGCGACTCTCATGCAGCAAACAGGGTGCCATGGGGCGGCTCTGACTCCGACTGGCCTGTGAAGCTCAGTGTCTGGGGACAAGGTGGGCTCTGTGTGGGCTCCTGCCCTCTCCTCTCCGGAGCCACTGAGGGTTCCGGCCTTGACCTGCTTCTGGGTGTAGCCCCAGAACTGTTGGGCTAGGAGGTTCTTTTCTGCAGATAGGAGGGAGGAGACACCTTCACCTCCACTGCACAGTGGGGACCAGGAGGGATGTGGAGCCAGTGTGTCCCCAGGGAGGGCAGGGGCTGGGGAGCTCCCAACTGGTGCCTAGGAGTGCTGGGCAGCAGTGCTGGGTAGTGGGTGCATCCTTGGGTCAAAGGAGAGGGTCACCTTAGGGGCTCATTCAGGGACTTTGAGGGATGTGAGAGGAGCTGCAAGGCTGACACAGGTGCCTGCTGAGAGACTGGTGGCCTCTAGTGCCAGGCGCTGAGCATATGACATGGCAGTTTAAAGATGGAAAGGTCAGGGCTCCAGCAGACTCTTGGGTTTGGTGGAGGGATGGCCCATGGGGTGTCCAGGGCCGGGCATTCCTGGGGAGCCCGGGCTTGTGAGAGGAGGCTCACTTTCCTTCTCCCTGGGAAGAAGTGGGAAAGAGGCAAGGGAAGGGTTGCAACCTGAGGGCAGGACCTGCAAATGCCGCCACATGCACCCCTCTGGGGCCTGTCCATTGTCCCGGCTACCCCGTTTTCTTGGCATGGACGTGGCTGTCCTGTTCTGCTGCCGGGCATCTATGGTCGCTACTGCTCACTGACTATGGTTTCTCTGCAGCCCAGGGGTCATCCTGGGCTTCCCATTGGCTGGCGATGGGCTTGTCTCAGAGGTGCACATCACCGTCGTCTCTTAGGAGCTGAGTGGGTCGGCCCTTCCTCTGCAGCCTGCAGGCCTGCGGCTCTGCAGCCATGGCCTTCACGGGCAGGGAGTGGGGCAGAGTCACACAGAGGCCACACGCCCCTGGCTTCGCCCTTAACCTGCTGCCCTCTTCCCTGCAGGCGGGCCGCCATCCAGGGTGACTTCTCTAACACTGTCTCTCTCCAGCCCGGATGCCAGGAGCTTTCCCTGGGTCTTGACTGAGGGGTGTGGTGGATGGACACACATAGACCTTGGTCTTACACATGACCCAGCTCACAGCGACCATTTTGTCCTCCAGCGGCATCTGCGCGGTCTGCCCCTCCCCTCCCCTTGCTCAGGACATCCGGCGACGCGGGGGGACTGCCACCTTCCTTGATGATCCAGGCTTCAGCCCTGGCCCAGTGCCCATGTCGGTGCCACACATCCGGTAAGTGTGCCCTTTGGAGCACAGGGCCCAGAGGGTCATGCCAGCAGCGCTTGGAGCCCAGGACAGAGGATTGCAGCAGGCGTGACCTTCGGATCCGGGGTGTCTTCTTGCTACGGCCATGTGGAGATGCTAAGTTCCTAACTGTAAGACAAAACTGTTCAAACGAAGCAGCTCGAGCTCTGAGGCAGCCACCCTGAGGCGGGGCATGAGGGACTCGGCGGTGCAGCCTTTGGTCTTGAAGAGGGGCGGTTGGCAGCCTGGGTGAGACGTGCTGGGGAGCAGCCTCAGGGTCCCCCACGCCCTGCACCGAAGGGCTACAGTCACAGCAGCTCCGCGCCGGCCCCTTGCGGGCCAGCTGCACAGGGGCCAGGGCCAGTGGCTTGTGTAAATATTTACTGCACTCCTCATTACATCACAAAGCGAGCTGGAAATGAGCTGACCAGTTCCCGAAAATCAGGCGTCAGCAGCAGCGCGGGCGCCCAGGGCTCACGTGAGTGTTTCCTTGTGTGCACATGAGTGTTCTTGTTTGTTACATGTGCTCACATGTGTGCACTGAGGCGCATGGCGACAGGCGGATGTGTGCTCTAGTGGACACTGTGACGTGTGGATGTGCAGCATCATGCGCTCGTGGTGCGTCTTTGTGCGCACATGCCTCCTGTGATGGCGGGCTGTGCACTCCTGGTCCCCGAGCCGAAGAAAGCCAGCAGGCTCTGGAGAGGCAGCAGAGAAGCAGGGGGTCTGCTGGCACACCCCAGGCCCTCCACCCACCGCCCCAGGGCATCTCCCCAGGGCCTCGCCGGTGCCGCTGGAGCCGCGGGAATGTGGATTTCTACGCTGTGATGGCGCTCTTGACTCTGCCCTCCCTCTCTGGTCTGAGAGTGCAGAGGTGATGGATGTGTGACTGCTTGTAACAACTGCATCACCGCCAACCCGGGAATCGATCTGAGTCAACCGGAAGTGTTCGCACCAGCCCCCTCTTGGGGTTGAGTGTCCTCCCTTCTCAGTGCGGGCGTCAAAGGTGGCCTGAGCCCAGAGGGGCGCACCGTTGATTTAGGCAAGTGTAGCACGAGAAAGTCTGAGCCTGCTGTGGATGGCTGCTTATACATTTGCCCGGGGCACTTTCTGGGGAAATGCTGGCAGGGTGTCAGAGCTGAAGTTTCCAGACAAGTACCCACAACTCCTAATGCTCCCACACTCCCACCGGGATGTGCAGGCAGCCCATGAGAAGGGGGCGTCGAAAGGCCCGTCGGAGTCCAGAGGGCGGGCGGAGGTCGGGGGCCGGGTAACACTTGTACCAGAGAGCACGTGCGTTCTTCCTTCTGAGCCTTGCGATCACTGCAAGGTCGTGCCCGCGTCTTTCTGGCTGTTGTGCAGGCTCCACCCAAGTTCCCATCTGCACCAGAGAGATTTACCTGACCCCCTCGGGACTGTGTGGCGCTCTTCCCTCCTCTTCAGGGAAGACTCTCCTGCCTGGCCCCCCATGGGAACAGAAGTTCTGAGGGTGGAGGTGTCCCCACTGTGTCCTCAGCAGCCAGACTGTTCTGGTAAGTGCTATGTACGGACGTGCTGGGTAAATAGGTGGCTTATGGATGGAGAGGTGGCTGTGGGGTGGGGAGGTGGCTGTGTGGATGGAGAAGCGGACACGGAGGAGTAGATGCACATATGCTTGAGTAGCTGGTGAGATAGAATCATGGCTGATTAGGTGTTTGCTGGCTCAGAGATGGTCTGGTCAGGGAAGGGTATTGAAAACCATTGTAGGTAGATTCGCTTCAAATGAAAAGTCACAAATCAGTGGATTTATGTGATGTGAAGAGACACAACTTCTCTGCAGTCTCTGAAAGTCCTGTCTGTGTCATGCAGATGTCCCCACCGACCCAGGCCTCTCTCGAGGTTGGGAGAGATGCCGTTGACCTGGGCCTCATACGGATGAAGGGCCTCTAATTGTAATTTTCAGTGTCATCTCCAAATGTGGTCCTTCGACTGCACCCACCCTGGGTGAGGACACCTCTCTTTGTTCATTTCTACAGAGCATATCACAATATATTATCAATAAAGCGATAAGAGCAGACATGTTTATAAATTTCACAATGACTGTATCATAATATATCTAAAAGCTCTCATTGGCCAAGTGCAAATGTTTAAAGTAATCATTTAAAAAGCCTGTGCTACCTCAGAGTATGCTCCTATGAATTTCAGGAGGTCACACTCACACAAGAATCCGGCGGTTTGCGAGTAATAGGTTCTTGTCTGGTTTCACTGATGATTAAAGGAAGGGAGGAGGGATGGAGGAGGGAGGAAATCAACTCTGGGATCTCAAATTCCAACTTCACCTTCATTGTGAAATCTTAGATGGGTCTTAATTGTCCTTTGTCTCATTTTCCTCAGTGGCAAGGGGCCGGTGGAAGCCATTAGCTCAATTGGTTGGAGGCGGTTCTTGTTTAATCTTCCTGCAGGGCGCGGTGGGGAAGGTGGGTCACTGTAATTTCAGGGCTCTGGGGTCAGAGGAGCAAAAGCTGTCTGACCTCCCTGTGTGTACTTAACCTCCTAAGCCTCCCTTCCTCTCTGCGCCGTGAGGAGGGCGCAGCCGAGGCCCAGGGAGCCTGCGGGAGGTGGCCGGCCCGCTCTGCTGCGGCTCTGCTCTGTCGCTGCACCAGTGAGTGATGGACGTGGCAGTGTTCAGGAAACGTGAAATGTGCTGTTCCAGATTATGAGTTGCCTCTGACGTGGCCTTCCTCGTCTTTCAAGCATCTGAGCAGCACGGCTGTGCTTCTCTAGGTGGGAGAAGCGGGTCAGCTAGAGAACTCTGCCATCCCGGGGAGCTGCTGGGAGTGGACAGTGGGCAAGGGGGCCTTGGCAGTTTCTGGGAGAAGACGTGATGTGAGGTGATCCTGGGACGACAGCTGCCCTGTTCTCCCTACAGATACCAAGCAAGGGGCCCGGATTTCCTTTCTGCCTCTCCAGGTGTGCCTCGCAGACACCAGCCTCTGTGCTGAGACCCCGGGCCCACACTCCAATCTCTGCTCTCTCGGGCCCAGGAGAAAGTTCCCGCTTCCTTCCAGAGCGAAGGGTTTCCCCCAGGGGACTGGGGTCGGGGTGGTGCTTGTGGTCTTGCCCCTTAGAAGGGGCAGGGCTCTTGGATACTTACCTGCGTGGAGACATAGGTGGCATGTGTGGATGACTCCAGAAGTGAAAGGGACTTGGAAGATACAGCCTCTGGCATCTTAGCGCACTCTCCTCCATCTCAATACCATCCTTCTGGACTTGTCCCATGTGGTTAATGCCATGGGCACTGTCCGCACCAGAACTGAGTCTTCTCTCTTGCTGGCATCATGCCCCCAGCTTTGCACAGATTTTAACTAGGTCTCTGCTGTGAACAGCACTGGATGGGGCTCCGGGGTCCTGCCCTGTGCATGTCATAGTCCATGGGAAGCTAAATATAAAACAAACAGCCACACACCTAAATACGTAATTGCATGTTTTCAAAACACTGTGGAGGCCAAGTATAGGGTACTATAAAGGAGGACTCAGTGTAGGTGTGGAGAGATGGGCAAGGCCTTTGTCCACTGGTAAGTCTTGGGGACCCGAGGGTTGAGCTTCCCAGGCCGAGGGAAGGTCACATGGAAGCATCTTGAAGCAGAAGCAGCTTTAAGAGTTATGTCTGAGGCCTAGTGGGGCTCATTCATGGTCTGAGTCATGCCCAGGGGTGTCCCCTCCCCTGTCGGCTGGCCCGGGTTTGCAGCCTTGGTGAAGGAAGGGAGCTGGCCCCCGAGAGCTGACCAGCACAGGCAGGAAGGGTCTCCTCTCGGGTCAGCTGGGGAGGGCAGAGGACCCCGACCGAATGGCTCCCTGTGGTCACAGCCCACTGCCTGGGATGGGTGATCTGTGACTATCTCCTCACTTCCCCTCAGTGCTCCTGGTCTGCTGTAGTCACGCATCACCCGGCCTCAACTCTCCACAGGCCGGGGCCGGCCACTTCACATGGTGTTTCATGCTGTGTCAGAAACACACTCCGGCAGGAACCCATCATGCCTCTGCTCAGCTTAAATGCCTTCCATGGCTCCCAGGCACTTGGGCTCACAGTGAAGTGCTCTCAGGTCATCCACGGCCTACTCTTCCCCTCTGTGACTTCCAGGGGAGGTGCCGTTCAGACACACGGCCTTCCCTCTGCACACATCGCTCTCTTCCCGACGTGCCCTCCCTCTGTTCCCGCTCGCCAGGCCTGCGAACAATACTGCAGACACCTGTCACCTGCTGCTTCTCCCTGACCTGTGAGATCCCGGATGTACCAGCCGCTGGGTTACCTGAACCCAGCGACACCTGAATAAGGAGGAAATGCCCTCGAACACAAGAAAAAAGAAAAAGTAAAGAATTTTGGATGAAAAAAGATATTCTGTTCCTCTGTGATTTTCTAGGGAAACCAAGAGTCATGTTTACCCAGCATGCCAGTTACAACAGGCTAGAGCTCTTCCTGGGAACAAGGCAGCGGATCGTGGAGGGAATTTCCAAAGTACCCAACATTAATAAGTAGGAATTAGTAGGAATTTGTGGGCAGGTTTGCATCTTAAAGTCTGATGAAATTTCTTTATGGTTATTTTGCTTCTTCAAACTTCCATGCTGGACAATAAGCTTTGCTTCAGAACATACCTTGAAAGAAACTTCCTTCGTGCTTTGTGGGCTAAAACCAGCTGGCTCTCAGGACACAGGACACACTTCTGGGCTCACCCTGGGGCAAGAGACTGTCCCTGGCGTGGATGGCCACTCCACTGCACCTGCCGCTGTCTATCCAGGCGACTGTCTACGCCTTACCCAGAGTCCTTGCACCCACTGCGCAGCGCATCCAGCACCAAATGCACAGACGAGAAAACGGACGGGACTCCCCCGGTCACAGATGTGCTTGGAAAGAGACAGCCTTCAACCCAGAGGGTCAGTCTACATTTAGCTGATACTCTACAGTCATCGCTCCTGCCGATGTCTGATTAGGCACAGTCTAAATATTTAGATAATGATGTGGCTCTCTCCAGATGTCTAGATAATTCTTTGCTAAAAAAGGGAATTACACCCTGATTTCTCTCATGAAAGTATCGAGGTCGCTTATACCTGAGATCTGAAGAGACCAAGGGCATTTTTCTTCCTAAAACCTCATGTTGGTTTCCAGAAGTAGATAAGGACAGCAGCTGCAAAGCCTGCCAGGCTCCCGAGCAAAGCCCTCTGACAAACGTGCACCTGAGAACAGGTTAGGAAAATTGTCCCCATAGGAGGCTCAGAGAGGAAACTGTGTAACATACGTGAAGGCTTATCTAACAGCCTGATTTACTTAGAGAGGAAAAAAAATACTTAGGTGCCAAGGCCCAATGAAAGTGATGTCTGTGATTTTGGCAGAACCCGCTGCAAAGTAAGTAATAGTCCTCTAATAAATACTGCAGAAGGAGACTGCTTCCTCCCTACTTGCTGAGGGGAGAGTTCTTCCTCCACCCAGTTGCTGAGGGAGGAGAGTCTCTTCCCATAGTTACTGTGATGATTTCTCTTTCCCTCAGATTCTGACTTTCCCACAGTTCCTGAGGAAAGAGAGTCACTTCTACAAGGTTAATGAGGGAGGAGATTCCACCTTCCCCTTAGTAACTGAGAATGAGATTCTCTTTTCTCCATGGTTACTGAGGGAGAGTCCCTCTCCTCCTCAGTGACTGAGGCAGGAAATTCCATCTTCCCAGTTACTATAGGAGGGTTCCCTCTTCTCCACAGTCGGGAGGGACGCAGTCACAGTTCCTGCACTTAATCAGGGAAGACATTCCCTCTTTGATCACAGTCACTAGGGAGAAGAGTCCCACTGCCCCACAGTTAGCAAGCGGGAAGATTCCCTCCTCTCCAGTTACTGAGGGAGCAGGTTCTCTCTTCCCGACAGTTATTAAGGGAGATTTCCTCTACCCACAGTTACTCAGGGAGGAGAGTCCCTCTTCTACAAGGTTAATGAAGGAGGAGATTCTGTCTTCCCCATAGTTACTGAAAAAGGAGATTCTCTTTTCTCCATGGTTACTGAGAGAGGAAATTCTCTCTTCCCTGCAGTTATTCAAGAGGGAGATTATCTTCCCCCACAGTTACTGTGGGAGGTGATTCCTACTTCTCCAAGTTACTGAAGGAGCAGATTCCCTCTTCCCTACAGTTACTCAGGGAAGTGTCCCTCTTTGATCAATTCCTGTGGTAAGGGATTTCCCTTTCCCATAGTAGCTAGAGAGAAGATTCCCACATTTCCACAATTACAATGATAATTTCTCTTTTCCCCACAGTTACTAGGAAGAAGATTTCTACTTTCTCATAGAACCGAGGTAGGAGATTCCCTCTTCTCTAGAGTTACTGAGGGAGCCTCCCCAGGGTCACAGCCTCTCCTGGGACACAGGTCTCTCCCGGGACACGGGCCTCTCCTGGGACATAGATCTCTTCCAGGACACAGGCCTCTCCACAGGTCTCTCCTGAGACACAGGTCTCTCCTGAGACACAGGTCTCTCCTGGGACACGGGTCGCTCCTGGGACACGGGTCTCTCCTGGGACATAGATCTCTTCCAGGACACAGGCCTCTCCACAGGTCTCTCCTGAGACACAGGTCTCTCCTGAGACACAGGTCTCTCCTGAGACACAGGCCTCTACCGGGACACAGGCCTCTCCTGGGACACAGGCCTCTCCTGGGACAGCCTCTCCTGAGACAACATCTCCTGGATCAAAGCGTCTCCTGGGCACACAGCTTGGGACTGTCCTTTAGACACAACCGGCTCCTCGGACACAATTCTTTGTTTCCCCTCTCCGCCCACTCATGGGGTTGGAGCGAATGAGGCTCCTGTTTCTTCCATGTCTGGATGGGGTGGGCAGCAGTCCCGGGGGCGGCTCCTGACCATCGTGCGGGTCAAAGTGGCTGCTGGGCTCCTGAGGGGCCTCTGGGGACTTTCAGGCAGACGTGCCACTAGCACCACATCTCAAACCCTCAAAAATGTTTTAAAAGTGTAGTTGTTATATTTCCTCACTCCTGGGCCCGAGATCTTGCTTTTAAACACATATTAAAGGCCATGAAACATTCAGACTTTCAGAACACGGGGCAGTGATTTCACAACCTTCGGTTGAAAGTAAAGTTTAAATGAGACTTACAAAATGCTATTAATGGGGGTGCAGTGCCGGTTTTTCCCTTGGACTTTAGGAAGCTTCGCTGGTCACACAGAGCAGCCATGGGGCCGGCAGGTCCTGGCAAGCACGCCCGTGTTGTCACTTCTTTGAAAGCATTTTTGTTCTCTAAAAAGAAAAAAAAAACTTTTATGACTTTTTAGGGGAGTTGTGCTTCTTTACTGCATCAAAAATAGACCCATAGAAAGTTTTAGAAAATATAGAAAGTGTGAAGTAGAACAGAAGAATCAAAATTGCCAGGAGCCAGAGAAAATGATTGCGTGTACGTGTGTGTGTCCTTCAGGTGTTCCCCTCGGAGCTCTGACTCTGCTGTCCACATCGCTATGTGCTCCTGACCCCTCAGACCTGTCTCCAGGCATAGAACGAGCCTGTGTGCCTCTGCGGACAGGAGGCGCCCAGCTCAGATCAGATCAGATCAGTCACAAACGCTGCATTTCCAGGACTTCTCTTGGGTTCATCTCCCTTTTTGTCATTTAAATTTTTCCCTTAAGTGCTTACACAAAATGCAGTACTGCCCTCCACCCCCAGTTTCTTATCACGCTAGACACACTCGTGTGAAGAGTTGGTGGGAGAAGGGCCTGCCAAATGCACGCACCATCCTGTGACCCTGCCTTAGTGCATGACACCCTGCTGCTCTGGGTCCTTCTACTGTCCCCATCCCCATAGTCTCTGTGGCCAAGTAGAATCCTTATTCCTGGGAGACTCTGCCTGGTGTGACTCATTCTGAACGTGCGGATGACACCGTTTACTGGCTCCCAACTTCCTCCCAGACTAGAGGCGGTGTGCAGTTTCCAACAAACTCAAGGAGAGGAAGAAATCTTTCAAAGTTCCTTTGTCGTCCATGACAGTGCTTGGAACTTGCAGTCTGAGTCAGTCTTGTAGGGACTGTGAGCCTAGTGAGGTCATTTGAGGTGGCCTCTTATCATTTAGATGTGCTGGTAGACGAAATACACAACAGAATTTGGAGGAGGAGGGCAACTGAAACGTTCACAAACCATTATTCCTGAAAGCAGATGTATGTACTAATTAATACACCTGCCTGCTTCCCTGTTTGAAATGGTGTGCTCAGGACAGGCAAGTTGATTTTTCATTGCACACACCCAGTGCCTACTCAGGCACTCAATCCCTTTTTGATTGTGCATAACATAAAATTACCATCTTAACCAATTTCTAAATGTACAGTTCACATGTTGTACAAACAATTCCCAGGTCATTTTCATCTTGCAAAATGGAAACTCTGTCCCCATTAAAAAACAGGCCACCATCCTCTCGACCCCTCACCAACCCTTGGCATCAACCACTGTACTTTCTGTCTATGAATGTGACTGATCTAAGGCCCTCATATGAGTAGACGCATGCAGCATTTTTGTGTGACAGGCTTATTTCATGGATATAATGTCCTCCAGATTCATGCATATCGGAAGGTCAAAATTTTGTTCCTTTTTAAGGTTGAGTAATATTCCATATTATGCAGACACAATAGATTGTTATTCATTTGTCTGTTGATGGGCACTTGGGTTGCTTTCATGTTTTAGTCATGGTGAATAATTTTTCTATGAACATGGGTGTACAAATGTCACTTTGAGACCCTGCTTTTATTTGGAGGGGGATTATTCAGAAGTGGAATCGCAGGATCACGTGGCAATTCTATGTTTAATTTTTCGAGAAACTGCCATAAACAAAACTGTGTCTTCCTACCAACAGTGCACAATTCCAACTCTTCTACATCCTCACCAACACTTAATATTTTCTGGGGTCTTTTTTCTTTTTTTAAATAGTAACCATTGTAACATGTATGAGGTGATATCTTATTATGGTTTTGATTTCCCTTTCCCTAGTGATATTGAATGTGCTTTCATATGCTTGTTGGCCATTTGTATATCATCTTTAGAGAAATAGCTACATGGGTCATTTGTTCATTTTTAGAACAAGGTGTTTGGGGTCTGGTTGAGTTGTTGAAGTTCTTTCTGTATTTTGAATGTTAACCCTTCACTAAATATATGATTTCCATATATTTTCCCTCATTCCATCAGTTGCCTTTCACAATGCTGACAATATCCTTTGATGCACAAGTTTTAAATTTGGATGATGTTCAATGTACCTATTAACTTCTGCTGTGGTTTTGGTGTCGTTATCACAAAATTCTTGCCAAATCCAATGTCTTTTGCTCTGTTTCCTCCTACGAGTCTTACAGTTGTGAATCTTATATTTAGGTCTTTGACCTGTTTGAGTTAATTTTTGCATATGGAGTAATGGGGTTCAACTTCATTTTTGTGTGTGGACATCGAGTTTCCACCATGTGTTGAAGATCAAATGGGCTTTGCATCCTTGTCAAAGCTCCTGTGATGGCGCAGTTTCCTCTGGAAGCTCCTTTCTGTGCTGCTGACCTGCATGTCTGTCTTGCACTTACCACACTGTAGTAAGTTTTGAAATCAGAAAGTGCTAGACTTCCAGATTTGTTCTCCTTTTGCAAGATTGTTTTGGCTATTTTGGGGTTCCTGAAACGGCACATGCATTTTAGGATGGGCTTTCCTATCCTAATGCCATTAGGATTCTGATAGATTACTATAAACCTGTAGATCAATTTGGGTTATATTAACATTTTAACTGCTGTCTTTCAATCCACAAATGTGGATGCCTTACCATTTGTTTAAATCATCTCTGTTCTCTTCTCAACAACATTTTGTAGTTTTCATTGTAAAGATCATTCATCTTCATTCCTAGGAATTGTATTCCTTTTGATGATTCTCTAAAGTGATGTCTTTATTTTCCTTTTGGGTTGTTTAATTTTACTATAAAAGCACAAATGACTTTTATGAATTTGTGTCCTGTGACTCTGCTATTGCATTTAATAATTCCAATGCGTCTGTGTGTTTGTGTGAAATAGGCACTCAATTATTTTAAATAAACATAATACAGACATCTCACTGGAAATAATAGCTAACAGGTATTGAACACTCATTTATGTGTCAAGTCTTTTTGCATCATTTCTGCCTGATATTATTTCTCTATATAAACTTTCTTTTTGGTTAGGAACGGTCTCCTTAGATGCCCCAGCAGCCCAGCAAATGAGATCATTTTCTCTATTTTACAAAGCAAAACACTGAGGGCCACAGGATGAGACCACATAGGCTGCAGGTACACACTGATTTTTCTGCCAGTGAGTTCATGCCTTCTGCCTTGGCGGGTATTGAACAAAGTAATTGTACTGACTTCTGCTTTGTGCATTTCTTCATTACTGTTCTGTTGCTGCCATTAGTCCTTTTGATGATGAGTCCCTGAAACACATCTTCAACTACCATCTGGAGCTTTAATTAAAAAACATGTTAAAAGCCTTTCAAATTATTTTGCTTGTAACCCCCCAAAGGCATAGTTCTAGATGCATTGATGTTTCATCTGTTTTTAATACAGTAACATAAATAAGTGTCTGCACTTCAGCACACCATGAAAGCGGGATTCAAAGAAAATGTCTGAACAGGGCAGGTAAACCAGCACCCGGGCACTCCACCTTCAGGGTCAGTACGAGGGGCTCAGTGGTCAGCTCCTGGCCAGCCGGGGGCCTGAGAAGACAGGGTCCTGCGCACACGCACCCAGCTGACTCCACAGTGGGGAAGATGAAGGGAGGTGTGAACAGTCATCTGAAGAGGCTCTTAAAGGGTAACCCCTCCTTCCTCGAGGACCTGTCTACCTCTGCATCAATTCTGGGGGCTCTACTGGGCCCCTTTTCTCCAGAGTTTTAACTTCCTGTGGGCCAGGACTGGCTGAATACCCAGGCTGCGTGGCCTCTGGAGCTTCTGCAATGGAAGGTGAGTCCCCCTGCTGAGTTGACTTGCCCTGGGATTGACGCACAGAAGCCATAGACTTGGAGGAACCTGTGTCCCAGCAGCAGGTGGTCGGCTAGCCTGGTGACTCCTCCTTGGTCTCAGGGGAGTGGGGGGAGGGGAGTGGGGGTTCATGGCCAGCAGGCAAAGCACACGGCTCATCCTGGGCCTGGGTAAGGATACAGGATTGTCCTTAAAAAGGCAATTCCCTGAAGTGGTCCCAGCCCCGATGCTCCTGGTCGGACCTAGCTGTGGCAGTGGGGACAGGAAGAAACCTGCAGGTGCTGGTCTCTGCTCACACCACAGCCCAAGTTCCTGAGGCTCCATCTGTGGATGGGGGCACATATGGCTACTATGAAGGAAGGAAGGCAGAAGTGGCCCTCAGGGTGGAGGGTGGAATGGACCCAACCTGGAGGGGACCCAGGCCACAGTGACTGGCCATCTCCTCCTCTGAGTCTCTTGCTGCCGGAACACCAGTGCCTGGATGGGGTCAGTGCCAAACTGGCTCCCAGCTCTCTGTGCAGGGGAGGCCCTTCCTTATAAACAGAAGGGAGGCCAATCTGGAAGGCATCTCAATCCAGTTGGTAAAGAGAGCCATATCCACTCTCATCCCCTGCCTGCACGTCCTGGCAGAGGAGCCAGGACCCAGTGTCCCCCCACAGCAGGTGACCGGTCATGTCAGGTGAAAAGATCTTTTCACAGCATGGGCTGTGATCCCACCTGGATTCGGTCTCTTTTCAACACAAAGAAGTCATCAGAAGTCCCTGAGGGAAGAGGCCAGCAGAGATCAAGCTTGACGGCAGAGCGGGCTGTCCCTGCAGGCAGCTCCGGAGCCCAAACACCCAACTCCGTGAGGGTCTGTGTGAGCTGGAGCTAAACCCACTCTGACCCGTCATCTGTGCCACAGGCTCACTGTCTGTGCCACGGACCTGCCGTCTGCTCCACGGGCCCATCATCTGTGCCATGGACACATCACCTGTGCCACGAATCCATCATCTATGCTACAACCCATCATTTGTGCCAGGTTTGTTTCTTTGTCTTCTCTGAAGCAAATGGACACATGAAACCCCATCTATCATTCATCCACCCTTCTATATATCCATCCACCCATCATCTCTTCTTCCTCTCATTCATCATCCATCCATCCTTGTCATCCATACATACATACTGCCATCCATCCATCAAGAGAAAAAGCTATTTATTATGACATCAGATCACTTGGGTAGGGAGGCTGAGACATCCCAATATCCGCAGCTGGCAAAATGAGAACTGGTCTGAGGGCACAATATGAATGTCCTTTTCTTCTCAAAGTCAATGGGGCAGAAAGATCAGCTTCCCCTCACCCAGACTTTTGTCTCATGTAGCCCTCCAGTGAATTAGATGGGGCCCACCCACATTGGGGAGGGCAGCCTGCTCAGTTTTCTGTTCAAATGCTAGTCTCATCCAGACACCCTCAGAGGCACCCTGGGCCCAGTCAAGTGGACACGTGGAATGCACCCTGACAAGCGGGTGGGACACATGCTCTCCTTCTTGCCTTCCCACACCCTGCAGGCTTAGCGACTCTAGAAACACTCGACGTGGACTCTGATCTGAATGCACCGGGTCTGTAGATTCAATGAGAAGAAGTGACGTTTCCATCCCATGGAGATGACATCTCTCCATGAACTTAAACTCTGTGTGGACAAATAGGTGAATATCTTCTAGTCTTTGGAATAGGCAAGGTTATCATAGAAGTCTAAATGTAAAATGCTGGTCTTTTGACCACAATAAAATTAACTTTTATCATAAAGCACCTTAGAAGAAATATTATAAACTGGAAAAAATGGCCATATATATACAACTGAAACAGAATTAATATCAAGAATGTTTTAAGATTCTTCCTGTGGTTGCTGGAACCAATTACCCCGAGCTGAGTGACTTAAACCAACACTGACTTAGTCCCTTAATGATCTGAAGGTCAGAGTCCAAAACGAATCTGTAGGACTGTCCCTGCCCACAGTGCCCCTGACTCTTGGGCCAGCATTGTCTGTAGACCAAGCAGTGTGGTTTGTCCCTGGGTCAAAGAGCCTGGGCATAGACCCTCTTTGTTCCTGTCTTCCAGGGCTGTCTGATGCCTAGGTCTTCTCACCCTGGACATGTGTCCAGGGCCTCCACCTGCTCCCTTTTCCCCGCCTGGTCCCCTCTGCGAGCTGGCTTTCAGAGATGCTGCCATGGGAGACTGGGCCTACGGCCATGAGCTGTGCGGCACTTGCTCACGCGCCACGGTGCCCGCTCCAGGCTCCGCGTCGGCCACAGCAATTGCCCTGGAAGGCCTGTCCTGGAGCAGAGACAGAGAGGCAGCTCAGGTCCATGGGAGAAATGATGCTGCTGGTGGGAGGAGGCTCGTTGGCCTGGCCTGACCAAGTGGGGACCTGCAGGCTTTGTGGAGCACGCATGGGGCCACCTGGGGCTGCTGCTGGGAGCTGCTTTCCATTTTCGTCTCTAAAGACACTGGTCCTGCAGTGGAGAGGAGCCAGAACTGGGCAGGCTCCCTCTGCTCCCACCACAAGTCCTGCAGGAGCTCAATCAGTCTCTGTGCACAGAGGCCGCGGCCCCGCCAGCTGAGCCGGGCAGGTGACCGGACAAAAGGCCTGGCGTGTGCACAGCGCACAGAGCCGCACGTGGCCCTAGGGGCTTTGGCAACAAAAGCAACTCAGAGGCCAAACCAATAGCTTCCTGGACTCGGAGCCGAGCCCACAGTGGAGGTTGGGGGCCTTTAGAAGCGGTGCCCTGGACAGCGGCCCTCCCCTGTCTCTGCACAAAGATGCCTTTGTGGTCACCTCTCTCTTCTGCGGGCACTCCTGCCAACCGGCCCGCTGCCATGGAGACGCAGCGCCTGCAGCCCCATTTCCACGGGAGCCCCGTGGCCTTGGCCGCACAGGAATCGCATTCACACGAACGCTGGTCTTGGGATGGTGCGACAACCAGCTCAGTGTCACCCGGCACTTGGCGTCCCATCAGCCGCATCCTACAGTTTCCCTGGGGTGTGTCCATGCAGCATGATGGTGTCACTGAGGAGAGGGGACCTTGCTTGTCTCATACTTGCCGACCACGGACTGAGCAATGCTGGGCTCAAAGGGTGGTCTCTGTGGGCACACGCCCACCGGTGCCTGGCAATGCCGTCGCAATCCAGGAGCGTGGGAGCAGGAGGGCAGGCAGCTGCTCTGCTCCATGGTCTGTCCTGAGGCCCCAGGGCCTATTTATTGGTCACCCCACCTGCCAGTCACTGGGTCAGCCCAGGACCTCCAAACCAGGACAAGTCTTTAGGCACAATGGGCCCCAAATTGTCACCTGCTGCTTCTGAGGGTGCTGTTCCCGCAAAGAGCGTGGCCAGAGCATGGCCCAGCCTTTTCCCAAGGAGCACTCAGGGCCTCTGGCATCCCTGGCTCTGAAATAAGACAGACGAAACTCTTCATTTCTCGGATCCAAGTGGCAAGAATGAGGAAGTGCCTGCGCACGAGCAGCCCCTGCACCTGCCACCGCGACCTGCGGCCAGGCCTCACCGCCTGTCCAGGCCCGAGGGGTGCTGCCAGCTGTGGGTCAGGCCCAGGCATGTCGCCCGCCCTGGTCACGCATGTCTCTGGGGAAGGTAGACATGTGGGGCACGGCTGTTCCCTACTTGGAGAAGACTGCGCTGCCTGGTGGGGAGCGGGGACCTAGTGATCTCCGACAGGGTGGGGCAGCCAGGCCTGAGGTGGGTGGAGAGTTTCTTGGATGAGGAAGAGGACACAGAGGCCACCAGTCAGAGGGGCCGCCTGGATGAAGCCCAGCTCCACGGCCCCGATGGCCCGCGGCATCCTGGCAGACCCACACGGCATGGCTGTGCCAGGCAGATCTGGAAGAAGCCTCCAGGCCTTACAGGGTGGGGCGGGGGCTGCCTACCCGTCTCAGTGCATGGCTCAGGGTCCCACTGGTCTGCCGGTGAACCCACAGGGCATCGGGGCTCAGGGCCCAGGCCACCTGGATAAGCCCTTACGGGGCCACAGAGGCCCTCCCTGGTGGGGGACAGTGGCCCTGTCCATTGAGACGGTGGGGAGGTCCCCAGACCCTGTGGCGTGGGCATCACTCCCTGAAGGTCTACAGGACCCAGGCTGACAATGAAATGATACCAGGTTCGAGGGTACATGTATGGACCTGCCAGCAGGCTCTGGGTTCATCCTCTGCTCCCACCAGACAGCAGAGAGAGGTGAGTTCAGAAATGAGCAGAAACAGCAGAGGGGAGAAGAAGAGGTAGGGGTTCAAGTCTCCCCTTAGTGGACACTGCACCCTGCCCCAGGGAAGCTGTGGAGACCTGTGCTCAGTGAGGGTAAACTGAGGCCCAGAGCAGGGCTCAGTGCAGAAGGAGAGTGAGCTCTGACCACAGACGACCAGTCACCTGAACTCAGCAGCCTCAGCAAGTTTGAGATTCCAGAGGCGCGTGTGTCTTTGAGAGCGTGTTGAGGACAAGGCTTGTGCTCCAGGAAGGTGACTCTCACTGGGGCCACAGGTACCTTGTCCAGTCCGATAAGCTGAGATGTGGACCCCAGAGCCATCCCGGTGTCTGTCATCTACCCAGGACAGCAGCCCTCTGCCGGTCATGCTGACCTTGGCAAACAGACGCTCACACTTGACCTCAAAAGCCTGTTTTCTGTGATATCCGATCAAACCCAATGCCTCAATTCCTGCGGTGTCTTAGCGCCTGGTCACTTAAGTGGGGGACCCTCTGGAGTTGCTCCCCATCATCAGAAGGGTCCCAGAGGCCTTAGGAGGATGCAGGGTGCTGAGCTTCTGTGACCCCCATCTCCCAGACCCCTGGGTCCCAGGCCAGGGTCTCCCTGTCTGGCACAGACACCCCAGAGCCCCCAGACCCCACCTCCCCGAGTGCAGACCCAGAGAGGCCTGCTGCTGTAGGCCCTGTTGACATCCACACCTCCAGCCAGCAGCCCCACCCCCGTCTCTCTCCCAGGGCACTGTCCGTTGTCACTTGATGTGCCCCTATCTTGATACGTGAAGGTCCCCACCTGGAGCCTGGCTGGTACTTTGTGCAAACACACAGCCTTGTGACTGTCCTCCAGGCCCTGATGACAGACACGGGTTCTGCTGAGTCTCGGTCACTCTGAGCAGCAGAGCGGTGTGCTCCCAGGCTTTTGACCCTGCTCTGTGCTCTACTGCAGTGAAAACTGCGGCTTCCCTGGCGGCCTCGCCCGGATGGCTGCATGAGGCCCTGCACCTGGCTCTCTGCTCCTGGGAGGAGAAGGTGGTTACTCGACTCTTCCTAATTAGCTGTTTTCAGAGACCAGAATCAAGCTGAGAATGAAGTGCCTGTGTCCCTCCATCTGGCCCACTCTCCCTGACTTCTGAGCACCCAGGCCCCGCATCCTATGGCCGTGCCACCCCTGAAGGACAGCGTGGCCGGCGTCTTCTCTGCTGTGGCGGGTCTCAGCATGCACGCACTGGGTTGTGCAGAAGGCAGGCCCTGCAAGAGATGTCTGGGCCCCTGGCATGGGGAGGGGAGAGCTGGCACTCCCCGAGATCCTGAAGCCACGTGCCATGTTCCATGTGCTAGAGCACCCACAGAACGGGGCGGGGAGGTGATGCAGAGCCCCTGCTCAGCTGCCACAGGCCCTCGCCCAGTCTGTGGGGGCCTGGATGGGCCTCACCCCCGCAGCTGCAGGCCTTTGATCTAAATCCCTCCTGGACACAGCCACCACTTGCAACAGCTTCCTCTGGTTTCGTGTTCCCCTGTGGTGAGTCTGTGTCCTCCACTCCCTCCAGGGCGCCAGGGGCCCTTTGAGTGACGACCACACATGGACATTTGCCTGCCTTCCCGGGTGGAGGGCCAGGACCCTGGGAAGGCACTGGCGCTGACCTCAGGGAATCCTAACTTCCCTCCCTCCGAGCTGATGGCTTCCACAGAAGTGGCCACAATTCACCAGCTGTCACCCGGCCGGCCACTCACTCTCAAATGCCTGTGTGTCAGCCCTGTCTCCTGGGCAGAGCCCGGTGCCCCAGCTCCGAAGCCTTGCAGACTAGAGGAGGAAAGGCCATGTGAGCGCCCCCAGGGCGGCCTCTGTGCTGTGTGCTACTCAGCACATGCAGCCAGTGGGGCCATGGGAGACCACAGACCCTCAGGCGTCACCCTCCCTCCCTCTTCCTTCTGTCTTCCTTCCCTTTGGGAAATCGGCAGGGACGCTACAAGAGTGTTGGGTACAGCAAAGCCAACCAGCGCTGTGGGGCCAGGTACAGAAGCCCGCGAGAGGGTGACCTCTGCTCAGTGAGCCTGTACTGGGCCTGTCCTGGGTTTATTCTGGGCTTGAACTGGGTCCGTCCTTGGTCTTTTCCTGGGCCTGTCCTTGGTAGGACAGTCACCAAAGTTGCAGCTCTTTTCAAGAAGAGATCCAGACTTTCACCTGACGTTTTGGGACCAGTCAGTCATTCGAGGTAGAAAATACACATCGCATTCGGAATGCTCATGTGCTACCAGGAAGTGGGGCCCCGGAAACCCATACCCTCGACTGCTGGGCCCCAGAGCGCATTACCACACACTAGCACGGTACTGTAATTCCAGAGGCAGACCTGCCCCAAGGGCGCGAGTTCTGTTGACTCCATCTGGAGACTGTCACATAATCTGCACCTGTTTATTTAATGCTTTCTCTAGTCAAGGATTTTTTAATTGTTTTCACTGTTTTCGTATTACAAACAATGCTTCCAAAGAACATTCTCACTCACAACTTGTGGAGAGTGGTGAGGCCGGCACAGAGGCCTGGGCAGCTGCAGTGGACTCAGCCTCTGTGGACAGACAGCCCCTCATGTCTCCAGGTGCTGGACAGTCACCCTCCTGCCTCCACCTGCCCCTGAGTAGGACCCACGGAGGCCGGTCCACAGGGCAGTGGGCCCCAGTGGGACAGCGGGATCCTCTCCTTCCTTCCTTCCCTCCTGGAACCCTGCGTCTCTGTGGGGTGTTCTGGGTGACGCTCTGGGTCCCTGGGGGCTGAGTGTGCCCCCAGAACCCTGCAGAAATGTGGGCGGCCCAGCGGGGACCAGCGAGAAGCTTTCAGGAGGAGGCTGGCTCGTGAGCCCCTGACACCTGGTGTCCAGGGCTGGGAGAGTGTACCCCACCTTGTCAAATGTCCTCCCCATGACTCAGGACGTGGTAAGGAGGCGCGCTGGGAAACAGGCCGCGTAGCTCGGACTACAGGCGGCCCCCTAGCTCCACCGAAGGGACCACAGACACGTGTGCTGCCCGTGGACTCCACGCTAGTGGCCTTCTCCTGGGCGCTCAGGAATGGAGCCCTCCGCGGCGCTCTTTAGTCAGTAAACATGCATCATTGCCTCCGAGTGGAGCCGTTGCCTGGCTTTGCACTGCCCCCTGGCCAGAGGTCGGTCAGTCGGTTTGGGATTGTTTTCCCTTGACCAAGCTGGTGCCTAAATGCTGTCTTGCCTCCTTCCTCCTGAAGCTATCCAAGTGACTTCATCATGAGATGACAGGCCACTCTCCCAAAGCCCCAGGGTCATGTCCGTGTGTCCACAAGTCCTGTCCTTCAGCTATGCTCCTTAGGATTCTAGTAGAAAGGGTCGTATGGCACCCACACAAACCACGTCCAGCTTCAGGGCACCAGGACAGACACCAGGACAGAATGGGGCTGATGGTCACATGGCACGACCAAAAGTTCAGCTTTTCCTAGGAACACAAAGCAAGGCCCCCGAAAAGACAGCACTTTAGTCCCTCCTCCTCGACATGACAGCATTTCTCCACAAATAGTCCCCCAGGGACCTTGGGAAAAAAAGGCTCTGACAAAGCACTCCTGCAGCCCTTGTCGTGCCTCCACAGTTCCTGGGTCCGGTGGGGCCCCAGCCCTGCAGGTGCAGCCCTTCACACACGTCGTCCGTCCTCACGTGCACACAGGTCTGCGGCCCGCGTGGGGCGGACTGTCTTGTGAGGCCCTGCTCCAGCTGCCTGTCCCTGTCATCTCGTCTCCGAGCTCCGCACTTTCCCACTGGCTCTGAAGTCACAGAGGCATCTGGAGACGGGGTCCGATGGGCTTTGATCCTGCGAATTTCTACCGGCCACACACAGCGCCTGCTGCCCACTTTCTTTGGGACATTAGTCATCGATATCATGGATTGGTGACTTTCTAACTCCATCGTTCCTCCTTTCGTTACTGCTGGAAAACACAGTAGAGAGACACTTTCTCTCACCTGCTCGTTCCCAAAGACACAGTTCATGTAAGAAAGACCAGACTCCCGCTGGCGCTTCTCCCTTGTCTCTAAAGAAACAAGATGTGGTCACTGGCGTCCTCAGAGAATCGCCAGTTACGTAGCATTAAGAGTTGTTTAATAGGAGATATTGCTGACAAAGGAAGACTTCTAATATGTTTATAAGCGTTATCATCATTTATCTGCATGACTGCATGAGTCTGTTTACTGGGGGTGCTCTGTAAATGCTTTATTCAGAATATCAAGTAACACCGTGTATTGGAGTCGAAATGTCCTTTTTGGTAAGTTTTGCCCATTCTCAGTGACTGTCCCTACATATTCCTTTCCAGCCTGAATGAACGCCCCCCCACCCCATACCCCTTCCCTTCCCTACTAAATGATCTTTTCCCCACCATTCATTCATTGATTCCTCAGACATTTATAAGCAGTTCCCCTTTGTTGGACCCCTGCTCAGCAGTGCGGGCACCCTGGGGAGACCTGACCTACACCCTGCGCCCCTCCCCTGCCTCAGCTATCAGTTGGGACTGGGAGGTTCCTGTAAGTAATGCTAACGGTGAGTGATCAGACCTTTGATAGGGGAACACAAAGCACTGTGACCCTCAAGGAAGATACTTCACATGGCCCAGACAAGATCAGGGCATGAGGCTGACTCTGGTGTGAGCCCCACAGAAGAATAAATAACAATGATCGCAGACACAGGCTGTATTTCAGTACTGAGACAGCATGGATTTCAGTAGCTCTCCTGTCTTATTCCACTGTGTTCCTGTCTTGGTGAGTCCTCCCGAGGGTGCAGAGGGAGTCTTTCTGGGGTGTCTCGGGTCCTTCTAAGGTGACCCTGGGATCAGACAGCTTCCTCATCCCAGTCTGATGAAGGTCCAGGAGCCAGGTGTCCCTCCCATCCAGACGCGGATGCACCCGTCCCGGTGGTTTGGGTGTCTGGCTCCTGAAGACCCTCTGGATTCCGCTTTTGTGTGTGGAGGGGTCACCCAGTCCGAGAGGGCGGGTGGAGGCACGTCCCGCACAGACGACACCGCTGGGGACATTTCAGTGTCTGCAGACTGGAAAGCATGTGGGGCAGCGCTGGTGATAGCCAGGGTCTTCAGGACAAGTGTCCACTCGTGGGCCCAGGACAAGTGCCAGGTACGCGTGTCATTCTCTAGAGAGGCCGCCAATCACCAGGCTTTGTCAGTGGCCAGGGGCCACAGTAGTGGGGACTCCACTCGGCTCTGCCCTCCAGGGTCCACAGTGTGCCACGACAGCTGCAAATGGGCATGCGATTTTCTCTCAGTTTTCCCAGAGATGCAGCTGCAGTTGGCCAGGCCGGCCATGCTGGATGGAAGCACCGCCTCCACGAGAACCTGTCCCCACGGCTCCTCGCAAGTCAGCGCGTGTACAGTCACCCAGTGCTGGGCTCTCTCAAGACGCGTCTCAGTCAGTTGGAGTCAATGTGCGCTGATTGCAGTCGGACGAAGGAGGAAGATGTTGGAAGGGAAGCCTCGTGATATCTTCTGCTACTTATCATGTGAATTTGGGGTCTTCCTGTCCTGTGCTCAGTGTTAGTCTTCACCGATGACGGACTGTGGGACCAGCGCAGCACGTGACCTCCATCCCACCGTACAGGTGCTGGAGGGGCTATCTCCATGGATCGACTCCTTGGAGGCATCTCCTTGCCAAGGGCACAGGGATCTTCTGGGGTGCACTCAGAGCCACCGACAGGGCTGTCCTTGGACCTTCCTGGGTTGGGATGGGCTCCCGTGCCAGCCATGCTCTCAGGAGGAGGTCTCACATGTGCTGGCCAAGTGACTCCCTGCAGTCACCCAGACCCCACATTCACCAGCTGTGTCTGCCCCCTTTGTCCCCAGCATGGCTCTGAGTGAGGAGGGAGGCGAGGGGCAAGGGCAGAGCTGGACCTCTGTGACCCACTGACCCAGACACCCAGGGCGCCTGGACACCAGCTCCGACCTCACAGGGTGCTGTCTGCAGGCACGGAACCCTGTCTTCCAGTCCCCAGTGTGGCTGCCCTCCCCTCTGGGGGACACAGCACCTGGGGGTGGGAGGGACAGGAGATGAGATCGTGCAGCGTCGCTGACCTGCAGCTCCTGCCCTCTGTCCCTGGCGCCCCTCCAGCACCAGCTTCCACGCGCTTCCCGTCGTGGCCATGGAGACATGAGTACAGCGCCTGCTGTGTGTGTACTTGTGTGTGTAGAGATACAGACACACACAGCCTTTCCCAGCCTCCTGTGTGTGTGTTTATGTGTGCTCACTCACCTCATCTGTCTTCTCTCCTCCATGTGAGGAGTCAAGCTCCTCATTAGCAGGAACGCCTGGGCTCTCAGTGGCCACCCAGAGCTTCCTTCAAATGCCTGGGGGAAGGCAGGACCTCCCTGCTCAGGCTGAGACCAAGGATCAGCTGCAGGCGACAGCCATGTTCCTGCAGCTGGAGTTTGGTCGGGCTCATCTGGGTTTGTCAGCCTGGGCAGAGAGCCCGCCTCCTTGGTCATCCCCTGTCCCTCTGCTCGTGCCTGCAATCAGACGCCCCCCAAATATGCCTGGTCTCCCCACACCCCTGTCATCCACTGGGGACCACACAGAGCCCGGCCTCCTGCACCCCTGTCCCTGGACCCACCTTCTGTTGAAACTTCACCAAAAGCATATATTTTTTAGCTTGTCTTAAGGCACAAGTATAACAGTGATTTCTGTGTTCGTGACAGAATGCCTGCAAATATCCTCAGACAGCACTGAGGACCTGTGTCAGTGCCATGTGCCCCAGGGTCCCAGCCGAGGGGCTCTTGTGCAGGGTTTAAGTGACTTGTGGATCGCACGGGCCATGTGCTCTGGACACCAGCGAAGAATTTCTTGGCGCACAGGGTGCAGGGGAGTGAGCTCATCCTTGGGGGTCCTGAGCAGCCGGTGCCCTGAGCCTGGGGTCCCAGGGGGGTTGCAGGCAGCTTCCTTCTCAGGGACGCACCATGGGTACGTGCGCGCCCTCCCAGGATGACAGTCGGTGTTGACGCCCCAGCTGGGGACGCGGTGCGTGGGAGGCACGGGCCCTGCGGGTCCATTGGTTGTTCTGGGGGGGCTTCTGCAGACCCTCCGCCACTCTGCCCTCTCCTGCCCTCCAGGGTGTGTGGCCTCATACGACAGACGGCTGGGACTTTGTTGGGAAAACAGCTGAAAACAGGCGCGAGGCAAGAAAGCAATTACAGACACAATTGTCCAGTGGCAGTGCCCACGGGTGCGTGGCCCCGCTTGCTGAGCCCGCCCAGGGACGCACGCGGTGCCCAGCCTTGCCCAGGAAGCCGTGCACTCCTGCAAGGGTTCAGGGACAGGCACCGGTGTCCCAAGTGCCCTGGGTGACCAGATGCCCAAGCAGGCTGTGCTGTTGACCCGGTGGCTGCCTGGGCCCAGCCGGGTCCCTGAGTCCTGAGCAATCCTGTCCGGGGACGCACTGGCCAGCAGGCCGTGTTCATGGCTGTCCGGCAGGCTGCCTGCTGTCTGGGGCACTTTGGATTTGGGAAGAACCGCCCAGCCCACGGCCCCACACAGGCACCCAAAACCCCATGTCCACACTCCTGTCGAGGTGAGCCGTCTGTGCCATCACTCAGAGAGCAGAGGACGCGAAGCCAGCAAGGACGTGTCCTGATCAGGGACACTCTGGCCCTGCCCCAGGACCCACAAGCAGGCCTGGTGCCAAGGGCCGCGGTGGACAGCAAAACCTTAATTACCCGCAGGAGGCTGAGTGCTTCGTGTCTGTTTCTTCTCCAAAGTGTGCTTTCTTATTGTCTTATAATTAAAAACATCTATTTCTTTCCAGAAGACAAAAGACACGCCAGATTCATCTCTTTTTCTTCTTAAAATAGCCTGTGCTTTGAAGATAAAAGCCAAGCCTTTGGTGAGAGGGAGTGCTCACCCAGGTCTGGCACTGGGTAGGGGGCTGCCCTCTGATAGCTGGCCATCCACGTATGTCATCTCAACTTCAGCTGGACGTACAGGTCACAGCCGTCTGCTAGCGGCCACAGTAGAGATGTCAGGTCCACAGGCCCCTGGGGACCTCTGCTTGCTGCTGCCTGGACAAGATACCACACAGCCTGGCTGCTGTGCGCCAAGCAGAGGTGATACCAGATACCGATCTCCCCATGCACAGGCACTGGGAAGGGCTGGCTGTGAGGGAGAGTATGGGACTAAGCACGAGCCTCACTATCAGCTTGAAGGAAGGCATCCAGGCAGGAGAGGTGGCCTTACGTGAAGGTTGGCACTGGGACAAGCTGGGGCTCTGTGCTCTCAACAGCCCAGGAACCCACAGGGGCCAACCCCCGTAGGTGAGCGGGCAGTGTCATGCATCCGCACGAGGCCTGGTGCTGGTAGGCGCTCCTTACTGACCGCAGGCTCTTTAACCACCATCCCGCTGGTCATCATGCCCACACCCCACCAGCATTAGACCACACCCTGGAGAACCGATGAGGCTAAGGGAGAGGAAGAGCACAGTAGTGATAATAAGACAGCCAGGTGAGCAGCCAATTTCTCCCAAACCACAGGCTGAAAGGCAAGAATGCTGCTCCATCTTCCCAGGGTGGGAGCCGGGGTCTGCAGCTGCGGAGGAGGGAGGGGAACCCACCTGCAGCGAGCAGGGCAGCTACCCTAGGGCTCCCCCAGGGACGGGTTCTGTACCCCACCCCCAGCTCTAAGGGTTATACCCTCCTCCTCCCCAAGACACTCCAGGAGCCTGAGGGCGCCCCTCCTCCAGCAGGTGGGTGTGGGAAGGGCTGGGGCGGGTTGCGCCCTGAGGGGCAGGCTCCACACAGTCCACAGTCTCACCCACATGTTAATCATGAAGACAATGGCTTCAGAAGGGAGGGAGGGTCCTGGGAGTAAGGGAAGACGAGCACTGGGAGATGAAACAATGAAGGAGATGGTAGCCACGATTTTCTCCAGCACCCCTGGAATGCCACGTCTGCCCTTGACTGCGTGTGGTCAGTAGGAGCCACGCAAGAGGACATGCTGCAGGCAGGAGATGTCGTGAGAACAGTTTTGAAAAAGTTATTTCAAAGTGAATGACTTCCAGTCAAACCCGTCAGCATTGTCTTCTCTTGCAGGCCAGAGACTGAGAACACTCCAGAGATCCGCGCACCTGTACAGGAAGAGGACCACGCCCTGTAGGACCCCCTCCACACCTGTGGGTTAGGTGTCTAGTGGGGAGGACTGTGGACACAGAGGCTGCGGGCTCACTCCCAGTTTCCTTTGCAGCCGCTGATGGGCAAATAAATGCGCTATGTGACATGCAAGTAGAAATGTGCTGGCCGGGGCAGACTGAGATGGTTCCCCAGAAGGGTTGTGGCCTCACAAATGACCTGGCAGCTGAAGGAGCCAGTGCCACCCTGTGGACACACTGCCTGCATGAGCACTGGGTGTGCACTGAGAACTGGGTGCAGACAGACATCCCCGCACTGAGAACTGAATGTGGAAGGACACCCCCATGCTGAGAACTGGGTGTGCACGGACCACTCTGTGCACCGAGAACCGGATGCAGACGGACCGCTCTGTGCACCCAGAACCAGGTGCAGACGGATCCTCTGTGCACCCAGTGCAGACGGACCCTCTGTGCACCGAGAACTGGGTGCAGACGGACCCTCTGTGCACCGAGAACCGGGTGCAGACGGACCCTCTGTGCACCGAGAACTGGGTGCAGACGGACCGCCCCCATACTGAGACCCAGAGCACGGTTGAGGAACTCTAGCACCTGTGGGCGTTAGAACCTGTTCTCCCAACTTTGCAAAACACCTCCACCCTGGACGGCCCCCTGTCTCTGTGCCTGAAGAAACAGTTATCTGAAATTCCATTTTTTCACTGAAAATCAAAGACCCAGTCCCAGAGAGAAGGCCTGCTTGTCATGGGGAGGGGGCAGAACCAGCAGTGGCCCCCATGCCCAGGCTAGGTGTGGAAGGAGGTGGGGAGGTTCTTGGTCACAGAAGGGAGAGCCGGGTAGCTGGGTGGCTGGACAACAGGGGCTGCCAGTTCCTGTCCTGCTGCAAGTTCTGGAGGAAAGGCTTGCAGGGCTGCTGCATGTCACCTGTCACCTGAGCCACCTCCTCTGGACACTGAACTGCCTACCCACACCTGCGAGCTCCGTGCACGTGTGGCCCCGAAGCCTGGTTATGGCTGAGTGAAGACGATGCCGGATCTGTGCACAGATATTCAGGGGCGCTTGGAAGTTAGTGTCCCCCTTCCAGCACCACCAGCAGGGCCTGTGCCCGGAGCTACCCTCCCCATAGCCCCAGAGGGCCCGGGTCACACCCGCACCTGCCACGTGCAGGAGCCTCCCCCGAATCTCTGTGCTGGACAGAGCCCAGCACCCAGGCCTGCACCGACTCCCAGGCTCGGGGCCATGGGCTGTGTCCACTGACCCCAGCACGCTGCTGGGACTCCGTGTGGGCTCCCTCAGCCGGGACACTTCAGAGGTGGAACGTGGGCCCTTCCGCAGCCTCCCGGCCACAGGTGGAATCCGCAGACGCTGTGCCTTTGCCCAAACACCCCAGGCAGGAGTAAACTGGTTTCTCCCCAGCATCTGGGCCACACTGGGGGCTCCTCCTTGGGACCCAGGGCTGTGTTGGGGGCTCCCCATCAGGATCGGGGTATAAAGTGACCGTACTTCTCACTTGCGGCATCAACAAGGGCTCCATGCGTGGTGGGGAGTCAATATTGTGTCTGGCGTGTCCTGGTCTCGAGGTGGCCACTATCCAGTGTGGGGTCACTTTGGCCTGGAGTCTGGCCTGTGCCCAGGTCAGGAGGGAGGCAGGGGCAAAGGGCTCGGGGCATGACCCCTGGCAAGTGAGTCTAGTTTTTCTGCCTCGGCTTCCTCCTGTGTAAAAGGCTTCAGTAGCAACACGTTCTAAAAAGGCGGCCTGGATGTTGACTTCAGGGCACAGCTCGACGGTGGCTCTGTGCCCGGATCTGCTTCTGCACGTGGGGCAGACGTGGTGGATGTGGGGCTCTGCCGACTCTCATGACCGAGTAGGAAGCAGAAGCTCCTGAGTGTTTGCAGATGAGTGACCTACCGGTTACAAACGCAACTCAGACCAAACGGTCCCAAGACCACACCAACAGTCCAGCAGATGCACTCCAAGCGCAGGACCTGGTGCTGGCCGCTCAGTGGGCATGGAGGACCTTGTTCCTGCGGGCTCGGGGCCTGTGAGCACCGTCCCATCAGCCGGCCGCATGAGCCTGGTGAGCTGGTGCTGGGGTCACACACCGGTGAAGACCTTGGAAGCATCGCGGTGTGTGATCTGCAGCGATGCTGCAACGGTTGTTTTCAACCCTCATGGCTCCACGAAGTCCAGGAAGCTCCTCGTTTGTCTAAGGGGAACCGGGCTCGGAAGTGGGGGCCCAGGGCTGAAGCCCCTGCCCCACCACATCTGGGCCCAACCAGGTTCGGTGGGAATGAGACATAGAAGAGTGTCTGCAGTTGTCTGCTGAGGGTCAGCCTAGTTGCTGTCACTCTGCTGATCTTGGAAGGGACAGCGACTGCCCCGCGGCCCCCATAGCCCCCTCCCTGGCCCCCGCTAGGCTGCAGGTGAGCTCAGACACCTCTCCGCAGCCCAAGCCTCCACCACCATTAGTTTGGGGTCCGGGCGCGCCGCCCCACAGCCACACCGCTGCTCCCGGGACAGACAGATGGCTCGAACAACAAAACTTGGTTAATTAGTGTCACCCGCGTTCCCACGGAGGATGTGCAGGGGGCGCCAGGAGCAGACGGTGCCAAGAGAAAGCACGGCAGTCAGTCTCCAGAAACTCAAGGTTTGTCCTCAGAACCAGACACAGGACAAAGCACCCAAAACAACAGGAGCAAACCAAGCGTGCAGCTGTGTACAGCAGGCTGTCTCCAGGGTCCCCGGGCTAATCCGTGTGACATCGGCCATGCCAGCCGAGAGAGGCAGGGGAGCCTTCAGATCAGGTGCGGGTTCCCTGCCTCAGAGCCCAGGGCGTGGGCCCCTGTCCTACAGTTAGAAAGGGACTGGCCATGACACCAGGACCCACAGCGAAGTCCTCCCCTGAGAAGCCCTCTCCTGATAACAGGAGCTCTTGGGTTGTTCGCAGCAAACACGGTCCGCACCATCACGAAAGGGATGCGGGGCCGGGATCGTAGGTTCCCGAGTGGGTAAGAAGGGGCCCCCCCCAGAGCCAATGGCTGCAGTGTGAGAACCTGCTGTGGGGTCTCCAGTCGGGAGTCCAGCGTAGGACCCCGACCCACGCTGTGTGGGGTCCCCAAGGTGCCATGGACTGCGGGAGAGCAGGTGCCCAAAGCCCACTCTCCTCCAAGACACAGCCAGCAAGCAAGAGACAGCCTCCTCTGGGAGACGGTGGACAGAGAGCTGAGAACAGAGGACTCAGGTCGTCTGTGGTTCACGGGACTCCTCCAGCCACACTGCCCTGAGTGCAGCCTTTCTGCACACCTGCATGTCACACTGTCCACACGCGCGCTCCCTTGCAGAGGTGGGCCTCTCGAGGTCTGGCCTACTGTCTGTCTGTCCACTGTGACCCGAAGAGCTTGGAAAGAGACAGATCTGCTTATATGTCCAAAGCCACCGAATGGATCTCTGAAGTTCCCTTTTGCTCCACTTGATCCACATGCAGGGTCCCCCAGGGAAGAAACTGCACAGGACATGCAGAGGAACACGCCATCCTTCCCCAGCAGACACTCCTTGTGCCGTCACGAATGCACACTTGTCAGGGTGTCCCTGTGTCCCCAGGCATGGCAATGCTATCGACCCTAGTTTGCAGGGCCTGAGGGCACTGCTGGTGCAGGGCAGGAGTGGCCACAGGTCGGGAAGGGGCCACCTGGCCTCCATTGTCCCCTCAGGAGGCACTTGGCACTGGGAACGACGGGGCCCAGGGCCGGCACACACCTGCCTGTGGGGCTCCAAGCCGGAGCAGGACCCGTGGACAAATGAAACCCAGGAAGCAGAGAAGCTGGCTCAGGGCCTGGTCAGTGGGCAAAGGCGGTGCTGTGGGCTCCGAAAGCATGGTGGGGCAGCACCAAGGTGTCGGCATGAGCCAGGAACCCACCTCATTCTAAGTGCGCAGGGCTGGGCCCCAGCTGCACCCACCTTAGGAGGAAGGCGACTGGGCAGCAGGGCTTCCTGCTTGAGCCAGGAAGGCTTCCCTTGGTTGAGCCAAGAAAGCTGGAAGCAGCTGGAAGGCAGAGGAGGCAGGGAAGGAAGCAGGAGTCAGACCCCAAGGGCTCCCGGGGTCTTGGGTAGAAGAAACACCAGTGCTTGGAGCTGCCATTATGAGAAGAGGTCTCAGCCATGAATAGTCTCATATGACTGTCATGAGGTCCCAGTGATGCCTCCCCCAGAGAGACTTGCAGGCCAAGAGTCAAGAAGCAGGACACAGGGGCCAGGATGCTGCGCCGCCCTGTCCCTGAGGGATCCCCCTTCCCCAGGGAGCAACATGCTGACACTCAGAACTCCAGAAGCAGAGAGATATGTGCACCTCCACCCTCACCCACAGAGCAGAACTGCCAGACGCTCAGCGCGGGACGTCTACTTTACTCTCAGCTCCCAGGGCTATGTCAGGATCCTGCTCTCAGCCCCTGGGCTCCGCCAGACTCAGCCTCGCCTGCTGCTGGGGAGAACGGCCCACAGAGGGTGACAGCAGATCCAGAAGAGAGTGGTGCCCTGTGGTCACTCTGCTGGCATGTGCTCCCACGGGCAGGCAGGTGCTGGTGCAGAGGTGTCCTCAAGCTGGGTCCACTCCCTCGTCTGGCTGGAAGACTATAGGATAATAGCTCATCGTCTCAAAAAATTCCAGCGGTGTGGGGGGGGAGAGAGAGAAAGAGAGAGAGAGAGAGAGAGAGAGAGAGAGAGAGAGAGAGAGAGAGAGAGAGAGAGAGAGAGTGAGTTTGCGAGTGAAAGAAACCTCCCTCCACCTCTCCTTTCCCCACCAAGCCCAGTTATTACTATTTTGTTTGGGGGGAATTTGGAGAAGCGCAGTCAGAAGAGATGTGCAAAAGCCGTTCTCCGCATCTCAGACGCCAGAGGTGACCGGGACACTTTGTGGAGCAGGATGAAATGGTATTTGAGGTTCTATGTCTTCCCCTTTTACAGAGGTGTGAACTGGAGCTCAGAGAAGATGGGGACCTGCCTCAGGGTCAGTGGACCTGGGCCTCTGGCTCCTCCTGCTCCAGGTTCAGGACACGCTTTTCTTCCCACAGCCACAGAGCATCTGATAGAGTACTTTTCTTTCTTTCCTCTCCTTTTTATTTCTGCTCATTTTTGCTGGGATACAAAGAAGGAACAAAATTGCAGAAATTACACTTTGGCGCTAAAATGAAAAATGATCATGCATTTTATATTTTCTAACACCAGTATAAACAGTGCACCTAAAAAACACCCTTCCACACTATGCAAGAGACAGCAGCGAGATGTAAGTCTCTTTCTAGATGGAGACATTCATTATTTTCAGACAGACATTCTCTGTAAACTATGTTCTTGTTTCTCTTTTGTTGACACTGCTCTATGCATTTCAGGATATTGAACTCACACCTGTATCTGTGTGTATTTCACACCACACCCACCACCAGAGTCCCAGCGCCCTCACCACCACCTTGTCTCCGCCTTCCCTCCCTGTCCCCTCTGCACTAGGAGCCACAGTCCTGTCTCCTGTGAACTTTATTGAGTTCTGTCTGGTCCTCTGATGTGGCCTGGTGAGTGTGGGCTCTTCCTCTTCCCTTACTGGAGATGAGCGGCAGCCATATTGGCGAAGGTGGTAATTCCCACATTACAGTCTAGAAGTGCTTTCAAATTAAAGATAATCTTTACCTGTTTAACAACAAAACGGAGCTGGGTATGTTTTAGGAAGGAATGGTGGGCAGAACTAAGAGGCAGTTGGTAAGTGCTGCCTGAGCCGCATGGCACAGCAGGAACACGCTGTGGTTTGACACCCAAGCACCCACGTGCCCACGGGGATCTCGTTCCTTCAGTTGAGAAAGCCCCAACCCCTAGAGGGTGAGCCCTGACCCTGAGGTAGCACAGCCCTGGAGCAACTAGCAGGTCAACGGGTGCCCCCCAAGGCAGCTCCTCCTATCCATGCCCCCTTCCCAGGGTTCCTCGGGCCCCCAGTGCCGATCCGAGATTCCCTCCTCCAGTTCCCAGTGAGCAGCGCAGCTCTCCCAGGGACCAGCACCACCTCACCTGGAAAGCCAGTGTTTCGAAGGGGGTTTTTAACTGCCACTGACACTCTTTCAGTGACTAGTGAGCGGTTTTAGTTTTTTCTAGAAGTTGGGATTCTGCGCTATGTCTCTCATGTTTGGTTCTAGTGCAACTGTGTTCATCCCTTCACTTGTGCATAAGCAGTAACCAGCAATAACAGCACATGCCAGACTCTACAAAATCTGGCAGGGAGCAAGCTGTCAGACTTGGAGGTGGGAGAGATCATTCACCATCACCAGGCACTTTCAGTATCGATATACACGGCTTGTGCATGCTGAAAAGAACTTCTACTGGCGTGCGCTGGGACCTCTGGGGAATCATTTAATATGGTCCCCAAGGGGTCAGAGAACCACGGTCAGGCAGGAATGAGCAGACAATAGGCCCGGCTTCATTACGGACTTGGGGCCAGAGGCTTTGTGCAGTGGAATTGTAAATAAGTCAGATGCAGAATAGGTAAAGGTGGTATCAAAAGAAATCAAACCCAGCCACGTCATCTTGGTTTACAGGCATTCAGGGCTCAGTCCATCTGTCTGCAAGAGTCAGGCGGGGAGGCTGCTGTCCATGCGGTAACTTGTTCACCAAGCCGCTGCG
The DNA here is from genome assembly GCA_004363575.1 of Solenodon paradoxus. Classification (NCBI taxonomy): domain Eukaryota; kingdom Metazoa; phylum Chordata; class Mammalia; order Eulipotyphla; family Solenodontidae; genus Solenodon; species Solenodon paradoxus. The sequence goes on along the minus strand of RJWH01003879.1, from coordinate 31,490 downwards.
ACGGTCTCCAGCTTTGTCGGGGCACCATTTCTGCTGACGGTGGCTTGCCCCATTGTTCTCTTTCTCCTCCCCTTCTGACAGATTCATGGGGGACAGACAGGCAGGTGTGTGCATCCCCACGTCCCTCTCACCAACTATCCCGTCTTTATGTGCCGCTGTTGGCTTGGACCCTGCTTCCCCCGCCGTAAACTCAGCCCAGAAAACTGTCTGTCTGCTTTTCTGCCAACTGCTTCTGTGTTCAAGCCCGGGTCTCGGGCCCCTTTTATCCTGCAAAGACAAACCTCTCTGCTCCGCAAATTACTCCACTTTTAATTCTTAGCTTTTCGTGTGGGCCATCTCTGAGCAGCGCTATGTCTACAAGTCACAGTGTCAATGTCAGTGCAGTGTCAAACCCACATCAGTTCCTCCAGTAACTGAGAAAACTAACATGGAATCCCACACAGGCACTGGCAGGGTCTAACCTCCACGCAGGAAGTAGTTTGACCAATGATGTACATGAAAATCATGAAACCATATCACAATAAAAATAGCAAATATTTCCCCTATCCCAAATAGTCTCTTCCTCCCACTCAAAGCTCATTGGGGGCAGAAAATTTGCTTCCCAACTCACCCACGTGGCTTCACCCCATTCCTTGCCATGTGGACCCATCCAGGGTCACCCCAATGTCCTGACATGGCCCTCCCTTCAAAAGTTATAGTCTTATGCTATCAAATCTCAGCAGCGACCCTGGCCCACCCATGCCCTGCAGGCTGTTACCAGCCGAAGTTCAGCTACCTGAGTTGATTTCGACATTGTCTGAGTTTAAGCAAAGCCCACTGATGCTGGAACCTAAGACCACCCCCAATGGCATGTCTGAGAGAGAAGGGCCAGAAACCTGCACATAGAGGGCAGCCAGACAGGATACAGACATGCCCCACCCGCACCAAGCAGGGCTGTCCATTCACTGCGAGGGACTCCCTGGTCCAGGCATCTGCACCAGCCATGGACTCAGTCTCCTATCATGTCTCAGGAACAGGAGAGAGGATTAAATGAGGTGTGATATAGTCCTCTCCACATGCTTCCCTGTGCTGCTGAGAACTTGGAACACACATAAACAGAACTCAGAAGAGAGAATCCTAGAGGTTTTAAAATGCACCTTCTAAGAAACTTCTAGAACTACACTGCTCAATATGATATCCACTGAGTGCATGATGTTATTTGAATTGAAAGTAACTGAAGGTGAATAAAATGAAATCTTCACTCTTCAGTTTCACTGTCTCTATTTCCACTGGTCACACAGCCCAAGGTTTTGTACTGAGAGCACAGAGAAAGCCTTCCCCACGCAGACAGCTCAGCTGAGCAGAGAGAAAGTCTTCCCCATGCCCACAGCTCAGCTAAGCAGAGAGAAAGCACACATGCATGTCATGCACACGCTCATGCATGCACTCACATTCACACATACCCATGCACATGTACACACATACTCACTCATTCATACAGCGATCTGCACATAGGCATGCACATCACACATTCAAATACTCATGCACACATGCACACACACATACTCATGTACACACAGGACCTGAATGCAGGCATGCACACACATACAGAGGTGCATACACACTCATGAACACAACTGTGCACACAGAAATACACATGGACATGCACATTCTTTCACACTGACTTACACATACACATTTGTGCCCATTCATTTTCACGCAGAATGCACACATGCACGCTCATGCAACATGTAATGCAGATATTCACAGATGCACTCACACAAAATTGTGAGTATACTCATGTGCATACACATGCTTACAAAGCACTTACTCATACAAACATGCACCCTCACGTAATACTCACGCATGCTCACGTAAATAGCCGTTGTGCTGCTGGGAGCTGAGTGTGGTAGTCGGACAGCTTGTCTCCAGAGAGACAAGACACGTCTAAAGGACGGAAGAGGAATGAGTGGGGAGCAGAATGTACTGCTGAGGAGAGGCTTGGGGGGCCTCCCCATCAGTAGCTCCTGGGTGTGGACACAACTCTGGGCTTTTGGGACACAGAGGCAGATGAGAATCATGGGGCTGCTCCTATGGCATCATCTCCTCTAGAAGGGACCTGAGACCCCAGACCTGAGTAGCAGGTCACATGCCTGAGCTGGTCCACAAATGCCCCAGGAATAGGGAGCGCCATGTGGGACAGGAGTCCAGGCCTCCATCCATGTTTGGCATTGACCTCAGCACTGGACCACAGCTTCCCCCGCCACTAACGACCCAGCAAGAGCTGGGGTCTTGTGATGTCTTCCTGTGTCAAGGGGCCTGGCTGGAAGGTGTGCCATCCATCAGCTCAAACACAGGCCTCTGGCATGGCACCCTCACCTGCTTCTCTGCTGACCTATGAGCTGACATCGGCCTCATCGTAAGCTGCTTCCACGGTGATGCTTGTGGCGAAAGCCACTTCATCTGTCACAGCAGTGGCCCAACACACAGGGCAACAGCACGAGGAAACTCTAATCCTGAGTCATTAATTCCGCAAAGACTTGATAAGAGTCCACTGCACCTGGGAATGAAGGGAAGATCTGACTTGCAGAGAAACAGCCCCTTGGGAAAGGGTCCTGGAGCAGGCGTTCCAGGGACAGTGCCACCCGGTCCCAGGAGAGCAGGTCCTGATGGCTGACTTGACACACCCCACCCATCTTGGCCAGAAAGGCACAGAACACCCTGCTGACCGATCACAGTGGGCTGGCACTGTCCAAAAGTAACCTGAGGGCTGACGCAGGAAACGGTCACACAAGCTCTGTCTCTGCCCAGTCCTCTCCATCCCCTGGAGTCACAGCTCCATCACTACCCTCCTGGCTGCCCCTTCCTACAGACAAGCGAACAAGCCTGAGGTTTCTCCCAGCTGGGAAGAGAATCCCCAGCACTAGAAAATTGAAATGGGCAATTGGAGCAAGTTTTATTCAAGCTGATTTTTCTAAGTGTCAGGAAAATGTGGTGAAGATGAAGGCCTTAGTGAAGGGTGCCCCTCTACCCCAGGCAGCTGCCAGGCCACTTCTGCTCTCCCCCAGGAGACCCTCCAGGGCAGGACCATGGGTGGTGCAGCCCGCAGGCAGAGCACGGGTGGCGCCTGCAACCACAGGAAGGCAGTGTCTCATGGAGCCACAGAGATAAAGCTGTTCCCTCTTCTTTAACTTAGCACAAGGGAAATGTAGCTGCTTTTCTTGTGGTTAATTATTTCTCCATGTTTCCTGCTTGCCAATGGACGCTATTTGCCATCAGCTCCTAGATTAATTCTGATGATTTGGATGAGTGATAACAGGAATTCTATTGTTCCTAATACCAAGTCATCATCTGAAATTTAAAAGCACATACTTTCAAGAGCATTGGTCTCAGCCTTTCAGAACCTACTGGAGTGGGTTCTCAATAAAGTTCTGCTAAAATTTGGTTCAAATCGAATTCCCTTTTAATCAGACTCCATTAATAGCAAGTTACGAGACGTCTCCAGTCAAAACAGTGGGAGACACCTCACCCTCCCTCGGCAGACAGCCCAGATGTCCTGAGGGCTCGCCCCCGGGGTAGCTGTGAGTGGGGCCTTTGTCCAGAGTCCACTCAGAGGCCAGCTCTGCATTGCTCCTCACAGACGAACGGTGGAGCTTGCATGAGGATGGGTGGCCTCCCGGCCTTGGTGGTAACTCAAAGGTGGAAAGATGGGGGTGAAGGCCGCATGCCACACATTCCCGCGAGATCAGAGATGTCAGTGGGTGAGGGTGCTGCGTGAGTGAGGGCACGTCCCTGCTGTTGATGGAGACAGCATGCGGGTCCTCTAGACTGGAACATTCTGGCCCAGACACATGCAGGTCCATCTGTGGCCCTTTCTGCCTTTGCTGGACGGACTCGCCGGGCTTCTCTGGGGAAACATTCACAGGATCGTCTTTTGTGAGAGCAGCGCAGCTCCCCCACCTCCAGCCCCGCCGCCCTGACTTTTCAGAACAGCTTTGGGTCCCCGGAGGTTGTCACAGTGTGACACAGCCAGCACCCACGGGTGGCTCTGCGGGAGGGAGGGAGAAGCCGCCACTAGGACGGAGCAGAGGAAGTGCGGTTTGCGTCCCCAGGTCTGACACCAAGGCCGCTGTTGGTCGCTCTGTTTGTGGAGGGAAACCCTTTAAAGCAGTGTCCGCAGTGCCTCTTCTTTCAGCAGAACATGGCGCGTCCACAGGAGCCAGAGACGGAACCTTCCTGAACATCTGTGGGCACGGGCGTTTTTGTGATTTAATCTTCTGAACAAGCCTCCAGTCCGCAGGGGCAGCAACTGCCCAGACACCATAACTCATGGACAATAAATCTGAGGCTTGGTGCAAGTATTTAAAAATTTATAACTGATTGAGGTGACATCATACAACATGAAATGAACCAGGTAAAGCAACTCGAGATAGTCACAAAATTGTGCAACCATCCTAACCATCTAGTTCTAAGGCATTTCCATCACTTCTAAGTAAAGCTCAAGGCCACTAAGCAGTTTCTCCCCAACTCTCAACTCCCCCCAACAACTCATCTCCTGTCTCTATAGATGTACCAGTTTTGGACACTCAGACAAATGCAGTTATAAAATGTGTAGTCTTTCATGAGTGGCTTCTTTCACCAAGCATCATGTTTTTGAGGTCCCTCTTCATTGTGCATGGCTTTTTATGATGGTCTTCCTCCTTACTCCTCTTCTTTCATTTCTCTTTGTCATGTTTTGCAGCTTTCAGGAGATAGGTCTTGCACTGCTTTTGTTGAATTTGTTCCTTCTATGTGTTTTATTCTTACCGGTAATTTTATTTGTAAGATTGGTTTTTAATTTCATCTTTGTAGTTTACATGTTGCTATATCCAAATAAATGTGATTTGTGTATATTCATCTTCTACCCTGCCACCCTGCTAAGCTCATTTATTCATTTTCTTTTCTTTTGTCTTGGTGGATACTTTAGGATTTTCCATGTGCAAGACTGTGTCCTATGTGAATGAGACACTACTTCTCTTGCCTCTTTACCGTCCATTTCTTTTTCTTGCCTTATTGCATTGTCTAGGAATTCTGGGCAATGTTGAATAGAAATGGTGAATGCAGGTGTCTTCCGTAATCAACCTGGGCTGGAGTGTTCATGGTCCACCAGTAAGTTTGCTAACTGTTTCTACAGATGATCTTCACCAGGGACGAAATACTCCTGAGTTCCTAATGTTTCAGAACTTCTCATCCTGAATGGGTGTAAAATATTGTCCAATATTTTTCTCCACGTGTCTGATTATCATGTGGGTTTTGTCTTATTCTATGATTATGGTTGGTACATTTTTTTGCCACTTTTTTTTTGGTAATGCTTTTCCCCAACTTTTCAATTCTGTGTCTCTATTTTTAAAACGAGTTTTAAGTACACAGGTCTTGTTTTTCTCTGAAATCTAAAAATAACTTTCATTTGGAGTGTTTCTAGTTTAATTAGCTATCAATATAGTGGCATTTAATTTTCCATCATAAAAAGCTATTTGCTTTTTATTTATTCCATCTGTTCTTTGTTCTTTTTTTCTTTAGCTGCCTTCTCTTTTTTTTTTTTAATCCTGCCTTTTAAAAACCGACTCTTTGCTGCGTGCTTTTGCTTTAGCTTTACTGTGGTGGTTCTAGGCTAACAATTTGCTCTTTCATGCATCCTAGTCTACTTTCTGATAATAATATAACACTTCACCTTGGTGTAAGAGCTGGAATATTTTGTTTGCACTATATTTGGAAAATTTGCTGTCTCTCCCTTTCACCAACACAAGGATGAAAGAAGTACTTGTGTGTCCTTTTAATTTCTTAAAATTTAGGCTAGTACTAAAATAGTTTAAAATTCATTTTTAAAACTTCTTTAAAATATAAGTTATTTTTAAATGCTTTACTGTGAACTTGGGGCAAAAGGGTTAACTCTTGTCTAAGTGACAGGGCTCAAGTGGCCCCAGCTGCTCCTGACATATCTGAGAAAAGTGGGGGAAATGACTGCAGTCACAACTGAGTAAATGCTAGATTAAACCAGCTAGATCAACAGAGAGCAGAGCTCCTGGATCTCCAACTGATTCCTCCCCCCTCCCCCCACCATATGTTTAACACTGTGATTCCCTGTGACACAGTCACGTCCCACGGACACCAGAGTCCCACGGCATAGGTTGTGAAAGAACCATCAAGGCATTTTCCAGATGTGGCCATTACGGAATTACAGCAACAACAGCCCCCTGCGTTCTCTAAACCTCCAACTTGAGGACGCTTGTCTTCTCAACACTGCGACATCACCTGGGCTCCACGTTCCGCCATCTTGAGTGATCCCAGAGAGCAAAATGTTGGCTCCTCCTGTGAGTTTTCAGAGTGTATTTCCAAAATTATTCATTTAAAGTAAGTTTATTTTAGAGTCATCGGCATGACCTGCCCTCTGGTCCTCCCACCCTGTTAGGTGCTGAGCTGGGACGAGTAGCCCCATGGCCCTGGGCCCTTTCTGAAATGTGTTACCCACTCTACCTGTGGTTTCTGCCAGGTATGTGGTCCGTAGAGAGCAGCAGCTTGGGCTGATTGCCAAAGGCATGCCTCATTCTTTTCTGAGAGAAAATAAAGTCTATGAAATGGAGCTGGTGTTCTCAGGATCCAACTAGGCCAGCAGGGTCTCCTCTGTTCTGACATCTCCTGGTCCTGCTTCCTTACAGCAGATCACTTCTGGGAACGGCAAGGCCCTGACGTCCTTGGTGAAATCCTTAGGTGCTGCTTTTCTTCCTTGCCTCCACACAGGACCCTTCTAGCAGGAGGGGTAGAAACCACCTCCCCGCCCCACAGCCCCTGGGCTCCCTCACCCTGGTACAAGGCCCACATCTCTCTCAGGTTGTCCGTGAGCCAAGGCCTTGCCAGACGAATCCCTGGGACCACCCCTGGCTGTAAATTACCTTCCTGGGCCTCTGTCGTTTCCTCTGGGGCACAGGGTGCTGGCCCAATGGCCTCTTGTCATCGCGGCTGATTTGCAGACTTGCAATCCTGCTTTCTTCTGGGCTGCGATCGCCTTACAGGAGTGGCCTGTGGGTCACATCTGACTGCCTCCACCCGCTTCCTGTTTCCTCTGTGGTCCCAACCCCCTGGCTTGTTTTCCTTTGGAAAACAAACCAGGTAGAAGGGTCTGGAAAAGACATCTCAACCTGGTGTCTTGCTCCCTGGGGACAGCCACATGAAAGCACCAAGTGTGATTTCCCGCCTGAACTGAAACCAGACCCCAGACAGCAGTCACCAGGCCCTTTGGGGAGCATCCCCAGGGGAGGACTAGCTGGCCTGGCGTCCACCTCAGGACCACACTGGGTGAGGGTAGGGGCCTGCGCGTGGCTTGGGGCCAATCTGTGACTGGGCTCAGTGCTGGGGTCCCAGTCACCTGTCAGCTTTGCATCTTGATGTTAGGCTCCGTTATAACCCCAAAGTTCAAATACTGAAACCCTGATCCTCGACCCCTGCACCTCAGCCTGTGACGTCTTTGGAAAGGAGGTACTATGATGTGATTGGTTAGGATGAGATCACATGGAGCAGGGCGGCCCAGAGCCAATGTCTGCTGTCTTGACTTCAAAACGGGGAGTGGGTGCAGACACACAAGGAAGCCAAGTGAGCACTGGGACCCGCTGCCACCAGCCAAGGACTCCCAGGCTGGAGAGGCCTGAGCGACCTCCCCTGGGGCCTCCGGAAGAAGGTGGCCCTGCCCACACCCTCATCTCAGGCTTGAAACCATGAGGGCACTCTTGTTCAGCCCCAATCAGTGGCCCTTTGTTAAGGAGCCTGGAAATGACCAGTCTTAGCAATTTACTTCATTTCTCCAGGCAGAAGTCTCCTCTTTTGTAAATGGGGATAATTTTGGATCATGGTGGAGAGTCAACGAGATCAAAGAACAGAATAAGGCACTCGCGCAGGGCACTCACAATGCTGTAATTGCTGCGTGTGTACAAATGCAAAGTGAGCGTGCACAGGAACTCTCACACATAAGGAAAGGTAAAGGGAAGATCAACACCATGTGGGTTGCCAGCTCCAGTGGAAGGGGATTCTGACATCCTGCATCGATCTCTGTGTTTCTCTTACAGGGAAGACAATGGAAAGCAAAACGAGAGGAAATTCCACAAAGGAAAGCATAGGCAGTGCGAGGGGGGTGGCCAGCCCACCGAGGGCACCCCCCTCTCGAACCCAGTCTCTCTGCACCAGCTCCCGAGTTTGCAAGGAAACGAGGTGTGTGTCTCCCAGCTCGTGGTGCACAGAGGAGGGGTGCTCAGAGAGCAGAGCAGGCTGGGATGTCCACTTGTGAGACTCAAAAATCAGACATGGGCACAGATGCAGACGGGCGATATTTCCAACTGAGGCTAAGCACATCTCGATAAGCAGTGGGAGCCATGTCCAAACTCCTGTACTGGGTGCTCGCTGCTCTGAAGGCAGGGCTCCCTGCATGTCCACGGTGCAGGTTCCTGCAGTGATCAGCTCCCATGACACCTTCTTAGTGGGGACATTCCTGGCCACCCTCTGGATTGCTGGTGACCTCCCACCAGGAATGCATGAAATGACTTTGCAGATCGGGAGCTGTTGTTGGACTCTGGTTTTGTTTGTACAAAATAAAATGGAGGAATAAGTGTCCATGTGTATTGCCCCACTCAGGGCCAGCGCTGTTTCCCAAAGCTGTCGGGTTGGAGCTGGGGTGTCTAGGGCCATCCAAGGCATCTCTGTCAGACATGTTTCCTGCTGTAAATCTGGGTCAGAAAGCCTGGAGGCTGTCCTGCAGTCACCCCTTCCTGCCTGCTGGTGACGCCCACGTTCACACCTCATGGCACTGCTGACCCCTGGGCTTCTGTCCTGGGCCCGTGATATTCACCCGTCCACCACGTGGGTGCTGTTCTCCAGCACCTAGACCTTCAGCACAGGTGCCGTCTGCACCCCGCAGCCTCCCGGGCTGGGCGGGCACCATGTCACAGCTGCCAGTGATCACTACTGCCCCATATGCCCAGCAAAGACCTGGCTATGTGCATGCTGCCTGAGGACAGGGTGCTCCGGCGGCCCCCACGACCTCCAAGCTCCAGCGACATGGGCCACAAGAGGCACTGCGTAAGAGCTGCCCAACGTCAGCCTGCTGGTCCAGGTCTGGCAGCTCTGCCCAGTGCCAGCCTCCGCAAACACCAGTTTTTACCATGTTTCTGTTCTCTGTCTCTACACTGGCCAAGGTGACCCTCTCTGATTCCAGAAAACCATTCCCTCAACTCTGTCAGGTCCCAGACCTTCCCATTGAACACATACCTGATCCCCTGCCCAGAGCCAGACACTGGCCTCTGAGACTGAGGCTGAGGAATCCCTATGCCCGGCCATGGTGAGCCTCATGCCCATCTCAGCGGGGGCCCTCCAGCCCCTTGGGTCCCCCAGGCGGGACCCCCTTGCAGGTATGTGGAGCAAGAGCAGGGCTGGCCCCTCCTCCCCGGGGCCCACAGCTCTGCTGGCAAAGTAGAAGCTGGGCAGTCATTTCCTGCGGGATGAGCTTGTCCTGTCGGAGATGAAAGAACCATCTCTGGAACACATTTGTGTCCTGAGGCCAAGGAGCCTCAGAAGACAGGTGGAGGCTGGGCCGGGGGCCCATGTAATCACTGCCCTGTGACCTCCAGACTCTGAAGTGTCCTCTCTTGTTCCTTGAGCGGGGCAGCAGGGTGGGAGCGGGAGGGGGCTTCCTTGAAAAGATTTGATTCAGAGGTCACAGCGCGCCCTGCACAGGAAAGCCTGCATGAAGGAAGGCAGTACCGAGAACAATGGAGCATGGCTGAGGGTGCGGGGCCACTCGGGAAGTGGGCAGCCGGCCACAAGGGAAGAGGCTGCATCCAAAACTCGTTAAACCTTCCAGTTCTGCTTCCTTGAGACCCCGCCTTGCTCCTGGGACCCAGGAGGCTGAGGGCCTATAGGGAGGAGCAGAAGAGCAGAGGGAGGAGGCCACAGCTGGCGGGTACGCTGGACACCTTCTAATTCTGGTCCGACACTCCAGCTCCAGTGTGCACGGCGCTGAAACAGAAGGCGTTCACTCAGGCCGTGTGTGCCAGAGACTGACCCATGGCAGGGCCGAAGGTTTGCCCTAACAAGGCCCTACACACCCTGAAGAGGGGACACCTCATCCTCCCATTGGGGTTGAGACCACTAACAAAAAGAAGTCAGGTCACTAGCCTGCACCAGGGACACTAAGTGGCTCTGTTAAGACTACAGAAGAGTACTCTGCTGTCTATGCTCACTGTCTTGGGGAGAGATGACACACCGACTGCATAGAAGACATCACTGGATGGCTTTCCATCAGGACAGGTGACATGCTGGATGGTCCTCTAAGAAGTGGTATTAGTAGATGGTCTTTCATCAGGACAATGACAGAGTGAAAGACCGTCCATTAGGACAGGTGACAATGGTAGATATCTGTCCATCAGGACAGGTGACATAGTGAACAGATGACACCGTAGATACCCTCCATCAGAGCAGGGGACGCAGGGATGACCCTCCATCAGAACGGGGGACGCAGGGATGGCCCTCCATCAGAACGGGGGACGCAGGGATGGCCCTCCATCAGAACGGGGGACGCAGGGATGGCCCTCCATCAGAACGGGGGACACAGGGATGGCCCTCCATCAGAACGGGGGACGCAGGGATGGCCCTCCATCAGAGCAGGGGATGCGGGGATGACCCTCCATCAGAACAGGGCACGCGGGGATGACCCTCCATCAGAACAGGGGACACAGTGGATGACTCTCCATGAGAACAGAGGACACAGGGCTGGCCCTCCACCTGAGAGGTGGCCCCGTTTGTATTACTCCTCTGGGTTGTCATGTGATGTGGGTTCTCCTCTCCGCTGTGGCTGTGCTCCGAGTCCATCTCTCACAGTTTCCTTGATCAGAATGTCTGTCACTGGTTTTTGTTTTCCTGGCTTGCAGAATGTATACCCCACTTCCCTCCCTGTACCTGTGGGCACCTTCCCTGCATACCGAGCCTCCCAGTGAAGTGGTCTCAGGTTAGGTGGGTCCCATGCTGGTGCCCGCCCGTGGTGCCTCCATGCTCCGTCCACGTATCACGGGTCGCAGGGCATGTGCCCCTCAGTACCTCAGGGCATGGGGTTAGGGACAAGGTCTGCCAGGAGACAGGCTCAGAGAGGGCAGCTGTGTGTCCTGAGCAACAGATGCCAAATGAGTGTAGGTGCGGGGGCGCCCTGTGCTCCTTGGAGAAGATGACAAGTGCAGGTCCGCCCCTGAAGGCTGCCGCCACACCCAGAGGGACGCCGGCAGGGGGTGGGGCCCCATCTGAGTTTCACATGGCAGCTCCGGTTCACAGACTGAGCAGCACGCCTCGCTCACAGGAGCGGGGCCTCTGCAGAGGGACCAGCCCCCTCGACTTCCTGGAGGCTGGCGTGGAAGGGCCGGGCCAGGAGGGGATGGCCTGGTGAGCTATCGCCGCTGCCGTCGGGAAGTCTCACATCCTGCCTCTCTTCCTGCCTGTAAACTCATCTGCTCAGTGTCATTTGGCAGATTTGCTGCTCAGGGGAGGGACTGGCCCACGGAGGAGCCACGGGGGCAGAGATGGGGGAGGCCCATGGGAGGGACAGTGGAGCATCTCTCAGTTTAGGCTGCGTGGTGCTGTGGCGCGCACTCCATCCCGCGGCCCCCGACCCCTGCCTCTGCCCCGCCATCTCGGTGAGGCTTTAGTGCCCCAGCCAAGGAGCCCCCGCAGCCCCCGGCCTGCACACGTCCAACCGGGGCTGGCCACAGAGGGGCTGGCGCCCACCAGCCCCGAGTCCGGTGTGTCTGTGAGGCGTCACCGTGTCCTCAAGAAGATAGCACCCCAGGGGCAGGCCTTCTAGGCAGGCTTCAAACTCGAGGCTGCGTCGGGGCGTCTGAGCAGCTGTGGAGATGCCCGAGCTCACAATTCCAGAAACAAAGGAAAGCCGCCACCACGGAACCGCCCTCCGCGTGCGTCCATGTCAGAAACTTATTGTTACGGGTCTCGTGTTAGCATTTCACATGGAGCATAGCTGCATTCAGTAATCCATCTCACGCGTTTCTCTCGGATGGGTGGCATTAAAACAGTATTTTATAGTGATGACGCTGATGGTCATTTTCAAGGCCACTGTCAGGTCACCGGGTGCCGTGAACAGCGGGCCTCTCTCAGCAGGAAATGAGATTTCCCTGCACTCAGCGCTCTGCCTCCGCGACCATAGATCACGCCGATGCTGTCGTTAAAGGCAATCGGAGTTTCGTAAAAGGGATTAGCCATGACCATGAATAACAGCAGCAGCTATAAAAACGCTTGCCAAGACAAACACTGAGAGATGATCAGACTTTCGCTGGAGGGCAAAGCCTGATTACCAGATGGGGCCAGAAGGAAACCCCCACTGCCCCGCCTTGTCCCCCCGCGCCCAGAGTGCGCGGGCCCATCTCTTCAGGGCTGGCTTGCATGTGCCTCTCCCGAAGCCAGGCCGGCCCTGGGCAGCACCGTCCTGGGACCCCAACTCCTGCTCCCCAACGTGGAGCAGAGGGCTGAGGGTCAGGTAGTACAAGGTCTCGCCAGCTCTCTGCCAGTCTCCACCCGGGACACTGTCCCGTCTTCAGCCCCTCTCTCTGCCCCTGACTACCTTTTCTCCATCACCAACTCTGCCTCAACCCTTGTCTCTAGCTCTGTCTCTACTCCATCTCCATCCCTGTCTCTCCCTGTCTGTACTACACCCTCTATACCACCCCTGCCTCTGCTGTCCCTCCCCGTCTCCATGCTGCTCTCCAGCCCTGATGCGCCTCTTCTGCTGCATCTACCCCGTCCCTGCTCCTGCCTGTGTCACTAACTCTGCCCCTGTCCCTGATCCTGCCTCTGTCACTAACTCTGCCCCTGTCCCTGCTCCTGCCTGTGTCACTAACTCTACCCCTGTCCCTGCTCCTGCCTCTGTCACTAACTCTACCCCTGTCCCTGATCCTGCCTCTGTCACTAACTCTACACCATCTCTATTCCCCTCTCTGTCCCTATCTCTACCCCTGCTTGGCCCCTAACTCTGCCCTGCCTCGCTGCCCTGGAACTGGGAGCTCACACTCTGCCTGCTCTTCTAACCACTTCCCTTGCAAACTTACATGCAAACTAAAGTGTTTGGGCTGGGAGTGGGCTCTTTATTTTTGGTCTGAGGAGATCAGGCTCATGAGGAGAAAATTCAGGTCTCTTTAACCTGGTAATCACATCAGGTCGCTGCTGCTTGACACCCGCCGTGAGTCTGGGAAATAGCCGCCGGGCCCGAGATTCTGTGTTTGCTTCTCTCTTCTGCAAATCAGCTTTAACTCTGATGCTCATTATACTCAGATGGGACAAATTGCCTTAGAAGGAGAGATGGTCAAAGAGCCCTGAGGACCAGTGTCCACTCAGAATGAATGGGACATTCTTCTGGGCCATCCATTCACTCTGTGCCTCGGTTGAGTATGTGGAAACATGCCTCCTGACACGGGTCGGGCTCTGCCTGGGAATGTTCAGATTCTGCGTAGCTTCCTGAGTGTCTGCACATCCCACAGGCTGCTCTCAGGATAAAATTCTTCAAGTTAATGCGAAATGGCAGCAAGGGCAAATTCAGAACCATCGGGGAAATCCAGAGACACAAGAGCCTCCTTAGAGTTTTACGCTATATCTGTGATATGCAATTTCAACCTAAATAACACCATTGTTCTTGAAAATGAGTCTTCATCTATGGAACACTTTCCTGCTGGCCCTACTGGGCTCTCATCTAGGACAAGTGATTTACTTGAGCCCAAACCCACAGCCCAACATCTGGGCATGTCCTTGGGTTGGAGGCAATCCCATCTGTTTGAGAAAGTGGGGTGTCATCTAAGGAGAGGATTCTGTGCTCACACACTGGGGAGAGGGAACAGGAGGCCAAACTGCAATCTCCAGCCAGCCCTACAGGTAGAGGCATCGTGAGGGGTCCCCAGAACCCCCTCTCATGTGGGGGAGGTGGTCTGAATGATGGGAGAGACACAGAAGGCTAGAATGAGAAGGGGCACAGCATCTAGTTTGGAAGAGCCAGCCAGCATTGCAATCCAAACATGTCGCATATGACAATTTGAAAAGCAAAACTACAGAGAAGCCAGTATCTTAAAAACATGGATGCGGTGTCACATAGGATGTTCGAACAGTACTGCTTTTAGATGGCCTGGCCACACGCTTGGGGCTGACCTCCACCAGGAGCAGGGAGGCCACCGTGAGTCCTTGCGTCAGGGGCACACACCACACGTACGCAGGCCTTCTGACAGCAGCGCTCGGCTGTCCTCCAGTGTCTTCGAGAACATCAACGTGAGCCTGAGTCAGCTTGTCATTCAGGAAGCAGGGATGTTTTAGAGGAAGGCCGAGGGAAGCTGAGAGGGCGGTGAGGGCGCCTGGGGAAAGCAGTCGTGCTGCGCGGGCCTGTGTGGCTGCTAGTGTCAGGGCTGTGTCAGCTGTCGGTTATGGAGAGACTCATGACAGTCAGGCAACTTTTACCAGAATGTTGTGCATCGATCAACTCAAACAGGTGTGCAGGCCACACTGGTTGCACAAAATCGTGCCAGAAAGACTGACTTGGAAGAGTGCAAGCACAGGTCCAAATGCTGCCGGTGCACCCTGGTGGCTCAGGTGTTAAGTCTGTGGCTCCAGCATAGTCCATGTAAAGCCCAAAGACCTTAGGGGGGCGGGGGGCACAACCAACATGAATATCTAAATAAACAAATAAATGCCTCTTCCTCCTCAGTTCCTTCCTGCTTCCTTCCTCTTAAAAAAAAAAAAACAAAAAACCACGAGGGTACGAAAGGTTCTAAAAAGCAAGACTCCAAAGAAATGTGGGCTTACGGGATCCCGGGACTCGTGATGCCCAGGCTGTGAGGACCACACGGCCTTGGAGGTGGGCAGGGGTGGGGAGCACTAAGCCTGTGATGCCCTCTTGCTGGTCATACCTCCTTCCAAGAGTCGGGGCCCCTGGTCTCAGATCACCCACCGTGATCCTAAATTTCCTCTCTTCTGACTAGTGACTGTGACCGGAAAGGCTGACATCAGGTGACCTGCCCTGGAGAGAGTCCACCGCTAGGGGGCACGTGCTCAAGAAGGGACCCAAGCAGCCACCAATGACTTTACTGCCACGTCTCTGGACACAGCAACAAGCTCTTGAATCACAGGAGTCTTAGCACTAAATGCATTTGAAGGGTTTATACTTATCCGAAGTAGTAAATTTGTGCTTATGAAAATGCTTGAGTTAGCCAATTAAACTTTTAATCATGTTTAAATACCTAAGCAGTGATCCTCAGTGAGGGTGATTTTTGCCACCACCCCATGAGCACTTGGCAAAATCTAGAGACATTTTTGATTGTCACAGCTGGAACAATTCTAGTGGCATCTTTTGGGTGGAGGCCAGAGGTGTGCGGAACATGATGAGGTGCTAGGACCACTCCCATCAAGGGTTCCCCGCAGAATGTCAGCAGCACTGAGGGTGATAGACTCTCATGTAAGGGAATCCGCTTTATTGAACAGAACAATTTATAAATGTTGTTTAGTTACTAAAAAGATTGTTAGCTAGATGTAAAAACTTTCTTTGTTAGGTGTCTGAAATACCTAAAAAAATCAGACTTGTCAATTGTATAACAATGGTTTCCAAATACATTTAGTCCACTAACTAGTATAAATATTTGCTTTTCATCTGCAAAATTTATAAGAGTATTAAACAAAGAACCAGAGAAAATGAGTCTTTAAAGTTAATATAAAATAACATGTTCATGAATGAAATAGAATGTGTAAGTTTTACTTGTAGACTTAAGAAAGCTCTGTTTTAAAATGCTCCCACTGGTAATGAAGTAGCACCCACAGTAAACAAAGCCTCCCATGAGAGCAGCACAGAGCAGAAGAGGGAAGGCCTTGTTGAGCTGAGAGGGTCAAGTGGCATGACTGAGTAGATAGAAGATGTCCAGTGCATGTTACCTGTTGAGATTCTTAGTCCTATTGGACCCTTGAGAGATAGAAGCACCAAGGGATGAAACACCAAGTACATGTCATGAGGACTCAGCAGGGATAGTCAAGTGTGGAATTGTTCTAACCCTACCCAGGGATGGGATTCCTGGAGATAGTCACTCATCCATGCTGCTGATCATCCATCCTCACAGTTAACCACCCATCCTCACAGTCGACCACCCATTCTCACTGTTGACCACCCATCCTCACTATTGACCACCCATCCTCACTGTTGACCACCCATCCTCACAGTTGACCACCCATCCTCATAGTTGACCACCCATTCTCTCTCTCGACCAACCATCCTCACTGTTGACCATCATCCTCAATGTAAACTGTTCTGTATTCACTGTTGACAATCTACCCTCAACACACCTGACACCTCTATCTCAATAGTTACTCCTGTAAAATGAATTTACTAATATTCACCCTAAATTAGCTCTAGTTCACTATTTCAATGAATGACATTTACCACCACTATCCAATTATAGGTGAAAACCTGGGACTCATTCCTAAATCCTGTCTTTCTTGCCTCCACTCTCAACATAGCTGATAGGAGAGGATTTGACCAGACCAGGGAATGGTATGGAGAAGAATATGGACTGAAGAAAAAGACAGAAACGCCAGTTAAAAAGAATGAGGCAGGAGAAAGAATATAGGGATATAAGTCCCACTTGACCTTCTCGAAATATAGGTTCATCATCCATAAGGCAAAGCTGTCTTTCTGCCTTATTACGTCGCCACATCCTTCTCTTCCCCATTTTCTCCACCAGGTTTTCCATGACCAACAAAGCTTGATGAGCAGGAACTGCTTCTCTTCATGCAAACTGCTCCAGAGTCACTCATGACCACAATCTGTTTGACTAGTAAATTAGTTATTGAAAATCACTCAGCGTCACTGAGTTAGTTATTAACACTCCAGTATACAGAAACACATTTAGGAAGTATGTGGAGTGGTGAATGGAGAAAACTCGAGATTTTTCAGTCTACACTGTTCAGTAAATAGCTATTGCTACTTACTATTTTGATTAAGCATTTGTTAATTGTCAACAAGGAGTAAGGCTAAGTTGTAATGTTGGCAATTGGCAGCATGAAAGTAGCTCTAATTCACAAGTTTATGCAAGAGATTGGGATAAATTGCCATGGTTTGGACCCAGTGTCAGAATGTGGCATTCCAGGAGCCCGTAACTAGTTACTGAGCCCACCTTCTCACGACAATGTAAGGAGAGGTAGGATGGCCCCTGTGCAGTGATGTGCGTCTCTGACTTTTCTCACTCATACAAGAATCATGACAATTATTGCCTCCTAGAATGAAAAGAAAGACTCCTCATTGCCCAACAGATGACGCAGTAGCACCACTTGGCTTCTGCTCACTCACCAAGCATACTTTGTGTCAATCCCTTTGTCAACTCCCAAAGTTTCTGTGTGCTTCTTGAATCCACCCACAGTGCAAGAGTAAGAAAACTAGGTATCTATAAACATGTATGGTGCCCAGATGCGAAGATGCCCCCAGAATTCCCTCCTGGTGCACAAACTCTGGAGCATCACACTCATCTATAACGTGTTCCCAAATAAGAGAATTTGGCAAAGAGGTTGGGCTTTCACTTCCATAATTATGTTCTGTAAAATCAGAGCATCTATCTTGCTAAGACAGTCTTTTCTTTCGTGGTTTTAGTGAAAACGACCATGATGAGGACACCCACATAACAAGGAACAGAAAGGCAATGTCTGGTTAAAAAACAGCAAGAAAGTGAAGCCCAGTGTCCCGTGTCCCTCAAGAACTTGAATCCTGCCAAAAGCCGGTAAACTGAGCTGCTAGAAAGTCCCGCCCTTGCCCACCTTTGACGGCAGCTCTGCCCATGACCCAGCTGAGCTGTGGTCAAATTCCTGTGACACAGACCCTATGAATGTGCTGTCTTAGGCTCAAAGGTTTGATATTGTTGTGCAGAAATAGATAACTTGCAGTGTATAGCGGTTATGCCCTTCGCAAAGGTGATCTTGACAGCTTCAGGGAAGCAGCGAGGTTACCCTGACAATCTTATAAGAGGAAACTGATACAAACCCATTCCCTACCTTCCATGTGGGGCTTCCGCGTAGGACACATGGGCCTAGAGGTCAGAAGACCCAGTGGTTGCTTCTGTCAGTGAGTCAGGAGCACGCCTGATAGTGTGACATGATGCGATGATGATTATGATGGTGGCTATGCTTGTGATATGATAACAACAAAAAGTTATTTTATTGGTCTCCCACAGCAGCTCCTTTAGTTACATGTCCTCTCCAGTTCCTCTGTGAAACCTGGTGCCATTGCTGGTGGCCCTCTGGAACCCTCGCGTCTTGTGACACCTTCTCTCGCCCTCAAGAATGCTGGCTCACCCAGGAGAGTTTGCCAAGCATGGCGTGTGTGTTTGTCCCGAGTTAGTCTGTACCTGTTTCAGTGATGCAAACTATTACATGTCAGACACTCAGACGACACTAATTAATATGTGGATTCACAAATTATACAAAACCTTGTGAATGAGTGAAAAAAAGGAAAAAGAATTGTGTTGATCGATAAGAGCTGATATGAATATCCTAGAAACTTTAAAAAGTGAGGATGTAAATGGTTTACATGTCTGATGTGGGTCAGGCACCAGGAAGCCAGGGGGCTCTGGATTCTGGTTGCTTCTGGAACCTCCCGTTCATCCCACCTTCAGAACAGCAGCCTGGAGTGAACTGGAAAATGTGACTGAAAATGATGGAGCGTGTCAATACCCAGATCAAAAAGTACTGCTTCACCCTAATGCTGACCCCCAACAAAAGGCTTGAAAGCAAGCCTTTATGCCTTCAGAGAAATTAACATGCTGCACGAATGTATGAGAGTTTCCTTAACACCTGAACCGACACTTTGAAGTAACTACCAACCGAAGGCTCCTAGTCCTGCTGGACAAACAACATCTCCCTCAAGTTAACTGACCGGATTCAAATGCCAGCGAAAAGCGTAGCAGCTGTGGGGCCGGACATCACGGGGGAGCTGCCTGGTGACGAGCCACCTGGCTGCAGCGCCTCCGTGCGGGTCACTTCCTGGGCAGCTCCACCTCGGGTGACCGCCCGCGTCCTGGGAAGCCGCGGCCCGGGCCAGTGGCCCTGCCTCTCTGCTGAGTTTCTGGAACGTGCCTGCTTCCTCCTTCCCAGGCGGCTGTTCCTGGG
Organism: Solenodon paradoxus; assembly: GCA_004363575.1. NCBI lineage: Eukaryota > Metazoa > Chordata > Mammalia > Eulipotyphla > Solenodontidae > Solenodon > Solenodon paradoxus. Next base: position 12,317 of record RJWH01003879.1, on the reverse strand, counting down.
AGTGGACAGCACCGGGGGAGAGGAGCACAGTTTGATAAGTGACCCTTGGTGACAGATTCAATAGACGTGTGAAAATTAGCTGCAGAGTAAATTTCCTGGGCCCGGTCTACAGCTCCCACGCCTCGTCCTTCCTCCCCAAACCGTGCGCTGCAGCATCACTGTCCATGTGGGCCAAGCTGCAGGGCATGGCCAGGGTGGGACGCCCACCGCAGCTTCAGACAGAGCTGCTGTGCTTAGGAGCCTCTGCTGGTGGAGCCTGCGGCTCCACGGCTTCCCACAACTCCTCTGCCGATGGCTTAGTGTGACCGTTGCTCACAGGACATGAGCTCTCGAAGCCTCAGTTTCCCCAGATGCAAACTGCCTGTTGGAGGGCAGGTGGGAATGATGCTGAGATCGGCTGCCAGCAGCGGTGGCACACAGTGGTGCTGGGTCCGTGTCACTGTCATCCCCGCACCGCTGCAGCTCTGTGAGGCTGTCTGGGGAGGTCTCCCAGATGGGCTTGGAATTCAGGGTCCTTGGAGCCCCCGCTGTCTTGCTGTGACCCCGCCTTCCCGAGCACCCCCCGCTTGTCTTGCATGGGGGTCCCACTGACATAAGCTCCCCACTCAGTGCTCGCTCCAGCCCCAGAGGGAAGCAGCGCCATGCCCGCTCCACCATCGTGCGGACAAAGCCAGCACATGGCAGGTTTGGGATTTGGACCCAGCTCTCGGCTGCTTCAGGACTGTCACCAGGGAAAATGCTGACATGCGGGACGGACACCTTTGAGCTGCAATGGATCTGTCACAACATGGCTGTTCACTGGCGAACAGCAGCTGAGGGGTCTGGCTGCTCTTAGCCCTCCCCATGTCCACAGGATGCTTAACTCAGGAGGACAGATGGACAGACGCACAGGCCTGCCCGAGAGACGGAGTTCGTTCTATTAGTCACTCGATGGATGGCACGCTGGCTCCCTGTTAATAACTTCCAGGGCCTCTGCAGGCGTGAAGGGTCATTTGTTCCCCTTCCCCGTGAGAGCGCGGGAATGTTCCCAGGAGAGGAGTTTCACGGGGCCATAAATTTGACATTGCAGTAGAAAGTCTGGGCTGGAGGGCTGGCGAGCCATGAAATGAGAGGCGCTGCTCTGAACCCTGCTTCCTGGCTGTGCAGGGGGAGCCTCTTCCCAGGGTCGGGGATGTGCACACTGGGGACACTCAGCATCTCCTTTCGGTTTTCTGACCTGACTTTTCCCCTGCTGGGAAGTGTGTGTGTGAAAGAAAGGGGGGTGGCGGGGGACAGGGGTCTGCCAGTCCACACACTCTGAACGCATGCTCATGAAATCCTAAAACCCATGGAAGAAGTTCACACATGGAGGCGGGCAGCAGTCCCCTCGCACTCACACCACACCTCACACACACGTTTACTGATTCATCCGACCGGCACCACTTACTTGGCGCGAACCCTGAGCGGCCACCACGGTTGGTGGTGGGCATGCAGAGAGGCGTCAGGCCATTCTGCCCTCAGTGCCCGAGACACAAAGACCATCACAGGCTGAACTGCTCACCTCGCCGGCGTGCAGCATGCGGTTCACAGAGGTGAATAGGCCCCGGTCGTGCCAGGAGCAGCTGATCCTGGTGAGCGCTGTGCTCTTAAAACAGTGGTGGGGAGCTCCCCACTCCTGGAGGCGCCAGCGAAAAAGTCGCATGACAGTCGTGGTCCGCAGACAGGAGCACACATGGCAGATTCTGATGTGTAATGGTCGCTTTCATGATTGTGTATGTTAATCCAGGTGCTGAGTAATTCACCATGATTCACCCAGCATAAGGGCTCATGTAGACGGGGACAGACATTTTTGACAACGGTTCCAACTTTCATCATCAAAGCTGGGAACAGAGTCACTGAGAGGGGAAAAAAAATGGTTTTTCTGGGTCCAGACTAAGTTAGTTTATTTCAGGAAGGTCTAATTTCAAGTCTGCCAGCCCAGGATGAGGGCCAGCCTGACTTTATGTCAACAGTTCCTTCTCTGCATCTTACACAGAAATAAAAATGGCTGTGATCCTGGTGATGGGGGTCCTAGCAAGAAGAACAAAAACCTTATCTTGCAGTCCCTGTTTGATAATCAAAGCAAACTTAGAAATTAAAATCCCCAGGTTGAGTCTCCTCATAAACCAGGAAACGATGCTCTTCCATTCCAAAGGCAGACGCTGCGTCTAGATTCTGCTGTTCTAGATGAAGAAGGAAGCGATGGGTCCTAAGATGACAGCTGGGAAAATAGCAGGCACATGAAAAACGAGACACATTGTCCAATTCCCACCACACATGGGCACCATGGTGACTGAAACAATCAGCCTGTGGTCTCCCTGAGACAAGTCCCCACCAGCTGGCCCATGTCCTGCAGTCCCATGCCTTCCAAAGGCAGCATCAGCGAGTCTGTGGGCACCGAGGACACTGACTGGGTCTAAGGCACCCACTGAAGGGGACTCCAGCATGCACTGAACATGCAGGCCCTGGACACACTTGATGCATTGTACCAGTGCACACTCACAGCCCCCTGTGCTGAGACTAAACAGTGTTCCCCACTCCTGGACCTCCTCCCGTCTTCTATGGCTTGACACGATGCGCGGGCCCATCGATGCCGGCCCGACCGGCAGGACTCGCCCAGAGTCTCTTCAGTGCACGCTGTAGGCAGGGTCGCCTTTATCTCAACCTCACGGTGTTTGACCTGGCTGACTCCTCTGGAATAAACCGGGACTGCTTTCCAAAGTTGGCATATGACACATGTCAGGCCAGGTGGGAGCCGTAGCAATGCCAGGACAATGGTGGCCATGCGCGTGTCCTGTGGTACACGCTGCATGGGACTTCCCGCAGTCGGAGTGGGCGCCCTGTTCCTGCCTCCTGGATTCTGCTCTCAAGCAGAGATTCTTTACGACTGGCATCTGGGCACAAGACTTAGTGACAATGGACATTTGTCACAGAAGGAACGAGTGGATGGCCAAGAAGGAAAGCAGAGCCTCTCAGTGGGTCCCACGGCCCGCGTTTCCTTACGGGCCACGGTCCCAGCTTGGGATGTGCTCAGAGCAGAGCTTTTTGGTTAATTCAATGAAAAGCAGTCTGTTTTGTAGAGAAAACACTGGAGACTTAATTGACGGAGTTGCGTCTGAGTTAGGCTGTGCCTCTGCACACAGGTCATCTGTCTGAATGGGATCTGTGCGAGCTCCCTGGGCGCACCGTTCATGGGGGCCCAGCACAGGCATGGCAGGGCCCTCGCAGCACGCCCAGGGGGCCGGGAGGACCCAGTCCCGCGCCCGGCGCACCCACCGCACCCACCACAACACACTCCCTCTGCTTGGCGGACTGTTAGCAAACACACCACCTGCGGATGAGTGTCAGCCCGTGATCAAACCAATAAATCTGACTTATCATCTGGATTAAGAGCTTGATTTTGTTCATGCTCAGTGATTGTTTTCAATTCTCAGTTCATAATATACAGAAAATGGGCATCGTAAATGCACAGCCCAGGAAGCCCTCATCAGACACAGAGATGCTTCGCCACAGAGCCCTGAGGACAGGGAGCTTCAGCCTGGGCGGGATGGGGCGCAGGTGGCCGCCCTACCACACTTGGCCTGAAATGAATCAGGACAAACTTCCTGAGACATGTCAGTCCTGCCTGGTGACGTGGGCAGACAGGCAGCCCCCCAGGCCCAGGCCGACGTCCACACTGACCGCACCTGCATCTCGTACCTCGTTGCTATGTATTTTTATTTGTTCCCTACAGTAAAACAGCCTAATTACTACCCTTTTCCTAATCAGTCATTTTAATGCTTTTTGCATAAAAAATGTTGACAAATATTTAAGGTATGAAAAAAAGGAAAGTCACCAGAAGCCCAAATCCTGTGGAAACCACAACTGGCATGTCAGCACCATCACCCTGCATCAGTCCTGAATACACGTTTCCTTGGGAAGGAAGGAAAGGAGGAAAGGAGGGAGGGAGGGAGGGAGGAAGGGAGGGAAGGAAGGAAGGAGGGGAGGTAGGGAAGGAAGGAAGGGAGGGAGGGAGGGAGGAG